>JAHLJT010005490.1:0-46748 GCA_031308135.1 Acheta domesticus
GAAGTCGGTACATCGTGACTTACGTCAGCGGTGACCGACGTCTAGGGGGTGGAGGAGGGAAGCGAAGTTGTATAGTTTAGCCATCTATTACAAATGAAATAGGTAAATAACATGAAGTGACCATTGGTTTATGAACCGGGTATAGAACTTTATGTAGAAACTTCCAGAGCGGAATATAGAAAAACAAGTGAAGTGATCTAAGAGAAAACGAGTATTTCGGACGAACATGTGAACGCCGTGGGGAATTAATGGTTGCGTGTTACTAGTCAACGCGCAAAATTATAAGGAACAGAATAAAGTTTGTTTCAGCTAAATCGGGTCACAGAAACGCATAATATCGCGAGTTTTGTGATCACGACATTGACTTTAACATGTTAAAGAACGAAAACAACAATGGTCGTGACGTCCCTTCAGAAAAGTTTGGATATATTAATAAATTAAACGAAAACTAGTGTGTCTACCGAGATTTGGCATATACCAAAGTATTCCGTGGAATACGGGCCAAATTATAAACGTGGTGACACAATTTTAGGACGCCGAACATTAATAGATAAACATTATGTTACATTAGTTAATTGAGAAATAAACGAGCGATGTTTGTAGGCATGAGACGCACGAAAAAGCATTCTTTTAACAAAATGAAGCGAGAAAAGTGATGTCTAAGAAGTGGAATGGATACGAAATTTTAATTGGGAATTTTACAATATAATAAGACAATCCAGGAAGTGTTAGAAATTAATAATAAACTATTTTATAAGTTATAAAGCAGAAGACAGTAGAGGCGCTATTGTTTTGTTCGGAAAAAAGCTATAAATGCTTTAGGACAACAATGGGGTCAGACGGGGAATAGCTTGGTAGCGAGAGGCAGAATCCGCGTCGCTTGTTGCAAGAATAATTTTAAAATTTGGATTTGTAATTTTTGATGAAGTGTTCTCTTCTGGACTCGTACTAGTGAACTATTATAAACTGTGAGAGGAGTGAATAACTTCGTGGCGAGTTGTACTCCGCGTCACTCGTGATATTATTTTAACACGCGAACTTATAAAATTTCGAGAAGGTGTTGCTCCTTCGGACTTGTATTCGCAAGGTGGCGGAACTGTATGCCGTGTGATGTGAACTATTTTAGTAGTAATATATAAAGCTATGCCACGCGCGATCATAATTTTGAGTTTTGTGAAGTTTGAAAGTTTTTCTACTAATGTTTGGAACTGGTGTTACTTCGACCATTGAAAAATCGAAGCGGGTGTCCGCCGAACGAGGTGTGCCGAGGTGCAGCAGACTCGAGCGCGCCTTTGCATATCGTCGCCGTGCTGAGTGCCAATTTGGGGGGGCACTGGTAATTCGGCGCTAGGAGGCAGCAGTGGAGCAGCGTTCTTACGCCATGACGGCGTGAGATCTTGTGTGTGGGGACCTGGTCGCTGCTTCGTTGAACAACGCAAGGGAAGTGGAATATTTTTTTTTGTTTTGCAACACTTCCAGTGAAGGTAATGACTTTGATTTCTTTGCTCTTGGGAAGAATAAAGGTTTGCAAAGCCAAAACTGGAAACATTTTTTGCGGGGATTGCAATGTAATGGGTGTGGGCCACAGTATTGAGCTCATTATTTCGTAATATAACGTTTGGGTACTAATACTGTTTATCTGATTTTTTGTGATTTTATGATATTGTGTTTGTTGATGTTGTGTGGTATTGATTCCTTTATGAGGGTATTAATGTTTTCTGTTGGTTAAAAAGAAAATAAACCAACGAGATTTTTGAGTTCTCGTTTTGATGTTACGTACACCATACGGTGTTTTTATCACATAGCTAGCTGATCCTGGTCCCTGCATTGGCGTGGCGCTTGTGTTCTGTAGAGAACAAATCACGGCCCGCCCTGATAAATTTATGTAAACAGGAAACTCCGGATAGTAAAAAGGGGGGGCAACAGTGGTGTGCATTGTAGATATTACAGGTGATCAGCAAGGAAGTCTTTCGTGATCAACAATAGGAGTTGAGAGGGAGATTTTCATTACATTAGTGCCCAGTTCGTAGGGCGTTTTAGTAATAGGAAAGGGGGGGTTTTCGTTGCATTGGCGCCCGTTTCGTGGTCGATATCGATGCGTGATCGATATCGGTAGCAGTGTGAGAGAGAGGGGGGTTTTTCGTTACACTGTTAATAAACTCTTATTTAGATGCGTACAAAAAGAACAAAGCAATAGAAGTTTGAAATACCCTTGACAGTCTATCAGTGTAAACTTAATAACTTAACACAAATGCTAAATATGCAGTCACAACTGCTAATACTGATTGGAGAGTTTCTCACTTCATAATGCCACGTGCTGCCACAAACGTGAAAATCCACAGCAGAAAGACAGAAGAGTACTGTTTTCTTTTCCATTTATGAACAGCAGTAGAGGTATGGTTGCGCAGTGGACGAATAATATCTTAATTAAAAAATTAAATTTACCAACGAAGAGACGGTGGTTGGATTCTTGTCAAGTTTTGAAAATGATATTTATTATTAAAGAAGACACGTTAAATGCAGATAAATCAATTTAGAAAAATCTCTTATTCTGATCGTTGAAATGAGTTTTTCTTAATATGACCTTTGTAACAAGACCCTGGATTACTTTAGTTAGGCCTCTTATTCCTCATTGCCACGCCTCTCAGTCTCCTCTCTCTCCACGCAAGTATTGAATGCCGCGAAGGCCACATTTCCGAAGGCAAGTGTTGCAAGGGCCGCTTCACGAAATATTGTCCATTTAATTCAAAATCACATATCAAAAAATCTAATTTTATACTCAAATTAGTATCAAAATACCAACATATGATACATCATTTTATTCCTCTTTTCATGATCTATACATTGCCGCTGAAAAAAATAGTTCCATTTAAAAAATCAAAGATGATTAAATTTCTCGAAAACTAAAAATATTATAAATAATTTCTCTACGGCAACTTACTTGCCCCATGATTCCCCATTGTTAATTGAAAACTGAATTTCGATATCCTGAACCGTTTATAAGTTATGGGGGTGGTCCATAGTTGGTGGGACACCCTTTATATCATTACCTGTTCTCTATTATTTTGTTTTGTACATAAGAACTTCTTTGAAATATATTTAACCTTTTTAGCGATCTATTGAACAGTAAGTGGAGTGGAGTGAAATATCGTATGTGTAAATGTGTGTCTTATTTTATGTAGTACATCATCGTATGGCGAGCATATCTTACATTATCCCACGTTTCCTACAAATTTCGAAAGAACAATCGTTTATATGATGCCATTAACTCTGTGCTGAACGCTTTCCCTGCCCTTGTGTTGGCTAGCGGACGGCTACGTGCGCTCCGAGACGGTGGCGGCGGGTGTTCCTGCAGCGCGCCAAGGACGCGCGCCGCGTGTACGCCACGGTTCTCCACGCGGCGGTCAACTCCGACGGCTACAAGGAGCAGGGCATCACGTACCCGTCGGGGCAGGCGCAGGCCGAGCTGATGCGCAGCACGTGCCGCGAGGCCGGCGTCGACCCCGCCAGCGTGGCCTACGTCGAGGCGCACGCCACCGGCACCAAGGTCGCTTCCCTTGCCTGCTCACCAGGGGCACGCGCATTTGCGCAGAGTGAAAGCCCGGATTAAATAAAGTGCCTCTTCAAGGACACGGGGACATTGTCATCAAATCTGCCGCTTCAATACCAAAAAATAAAGTCGTCACAAAGCTCCGAATTTAGCGACAGTGTCCTCCATCTCCTTCTGCTCCTGATCTTCAAGAGACGCTTTTAAATCGGATTTAAATTTAGCCCAGCATGTTATAGACATTTAATTACCAAGAGACAGTTTGTTACATTACCTGTCAAGATGAATTAGTTTCTTTATTTAACATTAAAAAATGTTAAAAACGGGTACGACGTATGGGTCAGGGGAACCTACACACGCTTTCTTGAGTGCCAAAATAATAAAACCATTCTATTTACAGGGAGAGTAATATTGGATGCAAAAAAACACTATGATTTTCATAAAAAATAACGCATTGAGCTAAAACCCGTAGATACCCATGGAAAGTGTTTTTTTTTGTAATTTTTCGATTTTCTCGCATTTTGAATATCACCACAACCTAAAGAGTATATTCAAAACTCGAATCGCTGTCGTTGAATTTGGAGGTCATTAACGTGATCAAGTGCCTAGAAATTCTGACTGCCAGACTCAGGCTCTGTCGGTCGAAAATGCTGTGTGATTATGGGGCTGCGTCCGACGGGTTGACGTAATTTGCACAGCAATTCCGTCAGTTCACATATTTTCGACTTTTTTCGTTTGTATCTGAAAAAAGTACATTTTTTTCTTAAGCAATATTTAGAACTTCCCTCAAAGTTTCAACTCAGTATCTTCAGAGTTTTCAAGTCATTTTAGAAGAGAAATTATTAATAAACTACTGTGCAAAACTGAGCGTTTCTCAGAAAAATTAAATGAAAAACATTTTTTTCATCTAAAGAGGCGACGGTGGTGATTTTTCCCGCCTAACATGACTCACCATACGTTAGTTGAATTTATAATAAAGCTAGCAACAATCGGTTGTTGGTATCATTTAACAAGAAGAAAATGTATGTCCCAAATGCTAGAAAGTATATCCAATGGCAAAGGACTTTCAGGTTTGATTTATAAGTACTGCTGAAAAAAATTACTATCGCTCGACTTCCTCTCGCCACAAAAATGAGAGCTCTAGAATAAATGTGGAGATATTCAAGTTACAGATACAAACCAAACGCAAAGAAAATATTCACAATATTCAGGGTTTCACAATTTATGGGTACACTCTGTTAGCAAAGTCACATGAATCACAAGCATATATGGGCGACTATTTCTTTTCTCTTATTGCAAACCTTCCACTGTTTCCACGCAGGTTGGCGACCCGGAGGAAGCCGACGCAATCGACAAAGTGTTTTGCGTGGAGTCAGGCAGACAAGAGCCTCTACTCGTCGGCTCCGTCAAGAGCAACTTGGGCCACACGGAGCCCTCGTCGGGGCTGTGTTCCATCGCCAAGGTCATCGTCGCCATGGAGGAAGGAGTCATCCCGCCAACTATCAACTTCAAGCGTCCGCGGAAGAACATCCAGAGTCTCGTGGAAGGACGCATGAAGGTCAGCCCAAGTTGCAAGTGCTGGTGGAGCGGTTATCGGTAAAGTAAAGATCCAAACAGGACGGTCGAAGAAATGTACTTTTGGATATCACTAAAAAATTGTCAATTGCTGGAAAATTCTCATTCTCAAACTGCCAGCTGAATGTCGAAAATTATTCTAAGGTAAAAGGAAATCTAACCTATCGAAACATCAGTTACCTAGTTGATTCCGGTTTTCACCGATAAACCTTACCAATTTGACCTATACGCCCACCTGCCACGCCCCTATAACAATGTTTACAAAAAACCTGATCTGATGTTACTACTAGCTATTTCTGAAAATAATTTTGGAAATGAATTAAGTTTAAAAATAATAAACCATTCATTAGCATTTCCATATCTTCCTCACCCCTCCATCTCTCCCCCAACATAGTACTTCGTAAGCAGAATATCAAATAGTAAACTTAACGTCAAAAAGAATAGGTAAATATGTTCATTCAAATGTGTGTGAAACAACAGAAGTGAAATTGATATTTCTTGTTTCTATGACCGCAGGTGGTAACAGAAGTAACACCGTGGAAAGGAGGAGTGGTAGCACTGAACTCTTTCGGCTTCGGCGGCGCCAACGCGGTCGTGCTGCTGCGTTCCCCCACACACGCCCCTCCCGCCCCGGAAGCCAAGGGCGAGGGCGACGGCGACTCGCAAGTGCCGCCGCTGCCGCGTCTGGTGCTGGCGTCTGGGCGCACGCGCGAGGCCGTGGACGTGCTGCTGGACGAGGTGGCGCGCCACACGCCGCCGCACCAGGGGCTGGTGCAGCTCATGCACGCCCTGCACGAAGTCAACACGCCGGGCCACATCTACCGCGGCTTCGTGGTGGCAGGGGCACCGGCACCGGCACCGGCACCGGCCACCGCTCGCGACGTGCAGCACTGGTCGGGCGAGCGCCGGCCCGTGTGGTTCGTGTTCGCCGGCATGGGCAGCCAGTGGCCCGCCATGGCCGCCGCGCTCATGCGCCTGCCGCTCTTCGCCGCCGCCGTGCAGCGCTGCCACGCCGTGCTGGCGCCGCGGGGCGTCGACATCGTCACCGTGCTCACGTCCAACGACCCCGCCGTGCTCCACAACATCCTGCACTGCTTCGTGGGCATCGCCACGGTGCAGGTGGGGCTGGTGGACGTGCTGCGCGCGGTGGGCATCGAGCCCGACGTTATCATCGGCCACTCGGTGGGCGAGCTGGGCTGCGCCTACGCCGACGGCTGCCTCACCGCCGAGCAGACGGTGCTGGCGGCGTACTCGCGCGGCCGCGCGTCGCTCGAGGCCCAGCTCGTGCCGGGCGCCATGGCGGCCGTGGGGCTGAGCGCGGCGGAGGTGGCGCCGCTGTGCCCGCCCGACGTGGACGTGGCGTGCCACAACGGGCCCGACTCCGCCACCATCTCGGGCCCCGCCGCGTCGCTGCGCGCCTTCGTGGAGAGCCTCAAGGCGCGCGGCGTGTTCGCCAAGGAGGTGCCGTGCGGCGGCATCGCCTACCATAGCCGCTACATCGCATCCGCCGGCAAGCTGCTCCTGCACTACCTCAACGAGGTAAGCATGTGCGTGCACAAAGAGCTAGCCTGGGAGCGAGGTCGACACCGTTGTGCATGTTGGCGTTGGGCGCAGGTGATCCCGGAGCCGCGTCCGCGCAGCGCGCGCTGGCTCAGCTCGTCGGTGGGCGAGGCCGCGTGGGGGCTGCCCGAGGCGCAGCTGTGCTCGGCCGAGTACCAGACCAACAACCTTCTCCGGCCGGTGCTGTTCGAGCCCCTGCTCACCCGCGTGCCGGAGAACGCCGTCGCCATCGAGATCGCGCCGCACGGCCTGCTGCAGGCCATCCTCAAGCGCGCGCTGCCCTCCGAAGTGCTCAACGTGCCGCTGGCTCAACGGGGCGCTGACTCCCTCAACTTCCTTCTCAGCGCCATCGGAGGGTGAGAACAGTTTTATAGACTGAGATAGCGCCACATAAACATGCCATTCCGCCACATTACATAATTTATACGCGGACTCTGTAGGATGAAACAAAACAAATGCCATAATCTGCAAGTCTCGCAGTGAGACAATCCAACACTAGACCCCCATTTCTAGCAAATTAATTTTTTTTTGTTAATAGTCACTTCTCTATATTGTGTTTGGTATTGTATTAATTACAACCATTCATAAAACATAGTCTGCTTCTTGCCTTCCGGCACTTCACAAATCTGTGTGAGCGAGGGGAGTTGCACCGTAATATATTAACGTTTAAATGATATCGGTAAATGGCACGCCAACAGGGAATTTATGTTTATGATAAAAAATAGTTATTTGCTAGTGGTCCGACGGCGCATATGTGTTTCATTGACTCATAAAATCAGAAATGCGAGGAAATCTGGCGTGGAAGGAGCGCACCCGCGGAAGAAGCTTATGTTCCGCCAGAGTCACCATATTCTTAACACAGTGTAAAACGAGAATTATCGTCGAGTTCCGGTAATTCGCGAATCAAAGAATACTTATTCATGAGGCCGGTTCGGTTGCGATTCGCGGGTTACACATCCCGAAAACATCCCGATTTCGATCCGTGGGTTATAGTTCCGATTTCGGTAATTGCACTTTGTTGCCCTTGGTTACCCTGTTAAACAATACAGACGAGTCCGACAGGAATGATTTTTTGCTGTGGAAGTTAGGAAATGTTTTTAAAGCAAAGAGAAACCCCTCTATTTGCTTCAGAAAGCAGAAAAATGGTTAGAACAAGTTAGGCGAAGTGATCTTTCGAAAACGTTACGTTTGACATCATAACTATTAACCCTTCTCCGGGCAAGGTACTTTGTAACGTATCCGGGCAAGCAGTGTCTATCAGACACTGTTGTGCAATAAAAGTTTTCCACGATTCTCTTCTTCAACGTTTCTACACCTATTGTTTTAATTGTTTTAGGGGCATCTATCCTTTATTGGAATTAGCATTTCGTTGACAGTAATGTCTGTTCCAGGATGGTAATGCTTTCTCAAATAATCATTGAATTTTTCCCACACGTCCCTCAAAGCAGCACATTTGTCATTCCGACGTCTTGTGGACCTCGTGGTTTTGTCATCAAATTACAGAAAACTAATCACTTGAAACGTTTGAGCCCCATTGTTGCTCCCTATGCAGATGGGCCATAAAAACTGTTTCACAATACTGGTCGCACCTACCCCGACCATGCCTCCAGCATCGGAGCTGAGTCTCCTCCCCAGAGACCTCGCGGTTGTGACAAAATAGAAATCGCTAAAGGTTCCTTCTTACCGAAAGAATATATTTGTCGCATATCAATACAAAGTGTCCAGTTTATGAAAACCGACAGACTTAATAAACAAAAGAATAGCGTTATTTCGACTGTTGTGTCAAAATATAAATCAGAAACCGTTGCCTCTTACCAAAGAACACAGTGTCTTTTGGACACTGCTTGCCCGGTTGCGTTACTTTAAAACAAAATATTCTGTTTATTGACCAAAATTTGTGAAACGTTTTAGAAAGACGCTCCAATAGATCTGAGATAAAGCCACGAAAGCTTAATCACAGAAAAATTTTAGTTTACATTATATGACAGTAAATATAACCCACAGTGTCCAACAGACACTGGTTGCCCGGATAAAGGTTATATAACCTGTAATGCTCTATAGCAGGGGTGACCAACTTTCCTGTATGCAATGTCTACTTTTTACCTTCAAAGTGTGTCGCGATCGCCTTGTCATAGACGTAGTCTAAGGGGGAAAAGGGGTGTAAAATGGTACTGTTTATAAACTGTTTTCAGTATAAGGTGCATTCCAATGAGATGTGGGTAGATAAGTAATGTGTATGTTGAAAACGGTCCCAAAAAAAATCGATTTTCCGAGACTTTTTCAATATAGATTTTTACTAACTTAAAATGCAATTTAATTTTTTATCAACTGCAATATATAAATTGTACTACTTGTTCTAAAATATGAAAAAGTTATTACAATAATGCACAGTATAGCTGATAATTTAATTTAGTATTTCACTTTTGAGTTGTTTTGGTTTTTCTTTTTTGTGTATGAGTGTGTGCGTGTCTTGTGACGGGCGGGAAAATTTATCATGAAAGAATAATATGACTTAGGTTTTTGCTTATCTATCAATAGCTCGCAGAGTACACCATATTGTTTTTTATAATATATATTTTAATACTGTCCTTTATATTTCTCTCACAAGGGAATGCCGCGATGTGACAAGTCGAAACATACCCTCATTTTTTTTCATTGATTGTACATGCCCTTTTGATCTCATGCTGTAAATTTTGGGTGCCGATACATATTGCAAGTCAATTAAAAAACATCCTAAATTTGCGAATTGGCCCTTTGCTTTCGCCGGTGTAAAAATGGCTAACCCCGCAAAGTAGGCGTTACCCAGCGCGCTCGCTTGTGACTCAACACCACCGCTCGACGCAAGCGGCGGACTCAGCTTTCATGGTCATTTCCAGCGGGGGGCAGGCCGGGAGGCAGCTGTCCCTCCTAGCAGCTAAAATAATGAAACTAATATCTATATATGTTGTCTAAACTACAAATAAACGTTTTTTCCGAGTTTTAGTTTTATCTGTTAATAATGTTTGTAAGAAATACGTCGTGATATACCTTACTGCCCACGAATTTGAGAGCTCTTGTCCGCGTCTACTGCGAAACTGTTCAGTTGTGAAATCACAAGCGAAATGTCAGGGCAAACTGAAAAAGTACGGAGAAGTTGTAAGTTGTTTCTGAA
This sequence comes from Acheta domesticus, assembly GCA_031308135.1. Classification (NCBI taxonomy): domain Eukaryota; kingdom Metazoa; phylum Arthropoda; class Insecta; order Orthoptera; family Gryllidae; genus Acheta; species Acheta domesticus. The sequence goes on from JAHLJT010005490.1 coordinate 9,834, forward strand.
TTTCGTAAAGAGAGAACTGATTTATCGAACAGACAGGTAAGTTGCTATAAACATTGTTAGTAGTCATGAGAAAAGATTTTTAACCAGTTTTTCCCGGCGTTTCCAAATGGGAACATACTGTAATCGAAGGCTCTTTCTATAATATTCTGCTTCTGGGTGATTGTTGCCCTATTCGTCCTTTATCTAACGGTTGCTATCAGTTGGAATGTCAGTTGCCACTGAATGTCCATTTAATAATATTTTAAAGCACAAAATTGAATGTTTTTCATTTCAAAATATGAATTAATTTAATCTATATAAAATTAACAAAGATATTTAAATAATTCTTCTGTAAACAGTATATAAATTGTAGTTTCTTGTATAAGTAATTTTATTAGAAACAACTTATCATTTGTAGTACATGCAAACTATCTTGTTATATTTTGTAGTTTTCTCGAAGATAGAATATAACATTTCTTGATGCCAATCAGCAATTAAATGATGAATGTCCAATTTTCGTGATATAATTTAAAATTAAAACCATATCTAGTCACTGATGTCTTAAAAATGCCAATAATTATGATTTACGTACAACGATACTCGAGAACAATATTCCCGTGAGAGATATACTCCTTAAAACATTGTAAGGGAAGAAATTAAAGAACCGTAATTTTCGCGAAGAAAAAAACCAAAACGAGGACATGAGATATAAATTTTATTCACAAAACAACTCTTAAATATCTTCTTTACATAATTACAATTAAATACGAAGTGATATAATAGTTATATGATATACATTTTCAATATTTAATAATTGTGCATGTTGACGATATTCATAGTAATGAAAAAAGTAACTATCTCAAATAAAATGGACTTTTACAATAAGAAAAGCAATGAGTGTCCTGGAAATGGCCTGCTCCCACCGAATGTCATTGAGGAAACAACCCTCTGCAACGCCAGCCTCGGCGGTCGCGCGCTCGTTGCTCGGCTTGCAAGGGCTGTCTAAGTTCTCTGTAGAAACGAAAAATAGAGCAAAAATGTTGGCAAGTTTGGAAATTTTTAAAATAGTTGGCAATGTGTATCGGCAGCCAAAAGTTTGATCATGAGATCAAAATGGCATGTACATTCACATCGCGGCATTCCCTTGTCAGTGTAATGATCGAAGTTGAGAGATCTGTTGCCGAGAATGCTCATTTATCAATTAAATCGATGGTAATAAAAGCATTTTAAATTAAAACCAAGGTACTTAAATTTTAAATAGAAGAAAAATTGAAACTCGACGTGGTTACCGAGTAAAAATAATATTCATTAATAATAATAATAATAATAATAATAATAATAATAATAATAAAAATATTGTTAATGCAAAAGAAACTACCATATGACACTACCAAATATTCCAGCTGACTCTAACACTCTAACTGTTCACATGGACATGTCAAAAAATTCATAACTAGACTATTTTAGTAAGGGAAAATACATCGCCCATGGTGACAAACGACGGCGCGGAAGCGTAGGAATATTTTTGTATATTTATTACGCCAACATAGCTAAATAGTAAAATTCGAGCAGGCAACGATAAATAAACAAGGCTATTTAAAGTTGTGAGATACTAATGAGCAGCAGGTTCGAGAACAAACAAATAACAAAATTATAGTAATTGTATTTAGTAGCATTAGAGAAGTGAATGACCTACACATTACGTAAACAAGGGTGCAAGTTAAAGTAAAAATAGGGAAAAAAAAGTTTGACATTGAAAGAGGCGGGACGTTTAAATAAACTGTATAATTGATTTACGTATAAAATGTGAGTGAACACAAGTCAAAATATGGAAGAAATAATAATTCTCATATAATTCTCATAACAATACACGGAACAGACGGTTTCCGTTCACCAAAACACAAAGTACCAAACCTATCAAAAATATTTGTAAAACTCTTTCAAGAGAGCCAATACTTTTCTTCTGAAAATTAAACACAAAACTTACAAGGTACGTAAAACCAAAAGCATTTACTTTGAGTCTTATTAACTGCATTTTCAAATCCCAAATAATTGTTACACACTACGTATTTTCGGGCAGATGAATGCAGTCATTCATTCTATTAAGTATTCCATCGTAAATAGGAACTTCATTCAGACTCGTGTGTATATATTGAAACGTTCCTCTTACGAGTTCATTTCAACAATGATTTTTTTTGGGGGGGGGGACAGGTGATCTTTGTTTGCGAATGGGCTCTGGGTTTTGGCACATTCATCAGGAATACACAATGAAATACAAAGAACATGGACAATACTTTATTTTACAGCGATTCATATACACTGTTTGACACTTCCCACTTTTTGATATTAACTGTTAACAAATCACAGCTGCACTTTCCCTGTTTCTAATATTAACTGCTAACAAATCACAGCTACACTTCCTTTTTCTAATATTGACTTTTAACAAATTACAACTGCACTTCCTACCTTCTAATATTAACTGTTAACAAATTACAGTCACACTTCCCATTTATTCCTAAGACACTATTCCATACACAAGGGAAAAAGAAAACCTGATATTTATATGGACGATTCATTTAGCTTCCAGGCGAGGCGCCGTCCTCCCCTCCAGCTCGGCATTGCTCGGCTGCCCTCGGTTGGCGTCGTTACCCGGAGCCACGGCCGACCGCCGCCGCTGCTTGCAACTCGGGGCCCACGCGCCTTCGTACGATGCTCCCTCCAAAACACTTTTCTTCCTGGCACTATTTATGTTTATTTTGTCCATCCCTCTCATACTGTCTATTCGGTGAACACGATACTCATAAGTACTCTATTTCCAGTCCTCGCTAGATGTTTCATCATCACTTGCACCAACACGTGGCAAAATAAGCTTCCCGACTGATATTTCGCACTTGCTCAGTTCTTTATATTGCGAACTCCGGTTAGCTGTCGAATATTCATCCTATTCATCCACTCCCTGGTTGTTACTATGTCCACTGTCCAATATTACACTTAAAGTTCCCTCAGTCCCTCGATTACTATCAAAATCACTCGAGCCAACGCATCTGCCCCGTCTCTTACCGAGTTCTCTTACACACTGACTATCCCATGATCACGCTCCCGCTCTCGCTGGCGCACTCTCCTGACCCGTTCGGAACGGGTCAAGCGGCAACGGCAATAACTGCTGCGCTATTTGAACAGGGTCGGCCGCCGCTTCATTATGCTAAACGTATAATAATAATAATAATAATAATAATAATAATAATAATAATAATAGTAATAATATAATAATTCGTTTCAATATATATATATATATATATATATATATATATATATATATATATATATGAACTTTATTCAGACGCACGGGCCCGAAGGGCTCCTGAGCTGGGGCCAAAGCTCCAATGTTGAAGGGCCCCCGATAGTTCTTAAAAAAATATTTAATATGTTTCAAGAAAAATAAAAAAAACATTAAGAAGTGATGAATGATTAAACTATACGCAAAAAATTTGCACAAGGAAGTGATGTATCGCGTATAATTAGATAATTTGTATGATACGGAATATTGCTAGTTGATGTGAGAATGTCACTCAGTGATATTTGTCAATGACAATTGTGAAAATTTCAATTTCTCAAATAGAATTTATTAGTCCCGGAGTCATTACACAGTACGCAAAGTGTTATAATGTGACATTAGAGATAGCGTTTAAAGTGGCTGTCTGTGTAAGTATTGTTTACTAACAGAACCACGAGATCGAGGTACTGCACAGCCAATCGCATTTACTATATCATTCTCACCAAGGGTAACACTCGAATCCACCAATTCTCTAATAACGGCGGTGTGTAAATACGAAGAGAGAGAGTTATCCGAGTATTAACCTAATTAGTGAATTCCCCAATTTTCAGATTATTTTCGAAGTAATCCATGATTGAGAATACGGTCGTAAATATAATCGATTGACGAAAGGAAAATTTAATTTTGAGAAGCAAATAAAGAAAGTAGTGTGTTGTTATTGGTCCGACGACACCAAGATCATTAAACCACATCGAAAAATAGTCACTTTATCGTCGAAATAATTGCAATCCACTTTTTTCTTTATTACAAACAGTAAACGTCTTACAACTGTCAAGGTATTATAATTGGCTGAATGATGCAGAAGAGAATTAACGGAAACGGGAGAACCTGGAGGTTGAATCTCCCTTGACTGTGTCCACAACGTAAGGTAAGTGAGATTTGCATAGCAAAGTGGCAGCTACACGGAGAGTCGTCTTTTACCTTTTACTTTATCGGAATGATGTGCCAGAGAATGCCTTCATGCGTAGGCTGTACAACGCGGGGCTGCAGCCGCGTCCTGCGGCGCTGTACCCGCCTCCGCAGTGGCCCGTGCCCCGAGGCACGCCCATGATCTCCCCGCTGGTGCGCTGGTCCCACGAGGACGACTGGTTCGTCACCAGCTTCCGCCTGCGCGAGAAGTCGCACAACGCGGAGAGAACTGCGATCTTCGAAATCGAGGACGATGAATGCGAGATGATGGACGGCCACATCATCGACGGCCGGCCGCTGGTTCCGGCAACTGGATATCTGGTGAGGAACTAGTGGTGCTACAGAATGGCACAGACTTTCCCGTATTAGTTTTCTATTTCCTTGGGTCTTCGCTAGCTATTCGGAATTGCCACATACTCTTTCTTGCCAGCTACCATCTATCACCGCCAAAAGAAAATTTTTTTTGGTCATTTTCTTAATTTTTCCGTTGCCCATTGGAAGAACGAAAATATTAATTTTAGAATATTAAAGAACACAAAAGCCTCGCCGAAAATAGCAATTTTCTTTCTTTCAAAAATTATGTGCCGTTTAAGAGAAAATGGCGTTTTAACACTACTAAAAATGCGAAATTTGAAGCTCATTTTCACAGAAAACTTTTGAGTTTTCCAAATACTTTATTTGAAGTTATTTGAAGCACATATATAATAAAGAAGCACAAATATAATAATCTTTACAAAATGCGGATAATGTGCATATTAAAGATGTGAGAGATCTTTCAAAAAATTTACATTTATATAATTTTTGAAAAAAACAATAAAAATAACTCAAAATAAACTTAACGTCCTATTAAAGAATGTAATTATCACTATCCGTTACAAAAGTTTCAAGAAAAAAATTTGCAGCCATATATGAGAAAATGGCGTTTGAGCGTTTCTGAAAATGCCGAAATTTGAGCTACTTTTCACAGAAAAACGGTTGTTTTTTCGAGAAACTTTACTTGACATTATTTAAACCATATATACTCGTAAATATAATAATGTGAAAAAATCGCCGATAGTGTAAATATTTATGACGTGAGAGACAAGTCAAAAAATTTACATTTTTGTAATTTTCGAAAAAAACAAACCTACAGTGCAATATTGCTTTTATGTCATCCGACAGAGTACATTTACCACTATCCCTACCAAAAGTTTAAAGAAAAAATTTGGAGCCGTTTTTGAGAAAATCTTGTTTTTGTAATTTTTTAAAATTGCACATATTGCACGCAATATTGCGCGAAAACTATTAAAATTTTCAAAAAAATGTAAATGACCTTAAAGAAAGAATTCACTATGAAGAAAAAATTTTATTTGAAGGTAAAAATCTCTATCTTCAATTTTGTAGTTCCAGAAAGACGCCGTAAAACGCTTGGGGCATTGACTGAATTTTCTCCTCGTTTCATGTTCCCCGATTAATCTGTGCACTCCGGCTAATTTTAAATGGATCATTTAATTTGGGGTTATTTTATATGCAGTTCCTAGAACGTTTCAGAATTTTTCTCTAATACTTCTCCAATATTTTGGTAATATTGAAGTGTTATTTATTTAATTGGGGCAAATTCTGAAGTACTTGTTGATTGAGTATCGATCTGTATTCTTTTATTTTCATATCTTTGCTATGATTACATCATCTGCTTAATCAAACAGTCTAGACATGGTCTCAGACATAACAGCTTCAAACTAAAACGCAGTGGATGGAGCAGGTACTGATTATGGAGGGAAATATTGCTACTTCTCGTTATAGCATAGGCCAAATTTTCGGGTCTGCTGGCTTTCTCGAATCCCACAATACAACAATTCAGTATTGTCACACTCAATATCTGTACATTCTCCTCTACTTTCTTCACAAACCAGGTTACATTGTCATGAATCAAATTAATGTATTTACCATTTCCCGTCTGTAGTCCCCTTGTCATGTCAATTAACAATTCTGTATTACACTTACTCCACTCTCATTGCTAACAAGTGTATTGCATTAACAACAAATTAACATTGATTTCATGAAAGTTTGCTTATGTGCAGAAAATGGTGTGGCAAGCGGTCGCCAACTTACAAGGTCTCCTGTACACGGAGACCCCTATTGTCTTCGAGAACGTCCGGTTCCTTCGAGCGACTCGCCTTCCCAAGACGGAAAGTATGTTCAGAATTTGACATTAGTTCATTTTAATTTCATGAAAATTTTTTGTCCCAGGTATGAGGCTTACAGAAGGCTCTGTGTGCACAATAGGTGGGAAGCAAGTGCCTATGAAAGCAGCAGCAAAGAGAAAGTAAAAAATGTTAATTGGAAGTGGACGTAAGTCTCCATTACATCAGTCGACATCGCTTCTTCCCGAAATTTGACTCACATTTCCCACAAATCAACTTAAATTCCATAAAAGGGGAGACTCGGATTTCAATAGTATTAGGCACTGATGGAGGACGCGGAGCGCCCTCCGCGTTTTTTAAGATTCTTGACGATATCAACGGGATTAGTGCAACTGTGCAATCGTCCGGGTGGTAATGACATGGATTCCGAATTAACCGGTGTAAAAGATCATTGGCTTAAATGAAGCTGGGCAGGAATTCGTCTCCTTCTTGTAGTGATAAGTACAGCTTCTTCTACACCAACCTCAGAAGGAGGATACTACCTAACCGGGTTCCCAATGGAGCATTCATTGATTATTTGTAAGTTCCGAGTTCGCCAACTGTTATAGTTATTAATCCCGTAAGTATAGTACATCTTGTATATCCTAGGTGGGAGTAATGGTAATGGTGGTGGTGGTGTCCATCCCTCTAGAACGAGAAATAAAAGCATTGCTTGAAGAGGCGATCAGTGAAAAAATATTAACGATATTCGGAAGCAGCTGTAAAACGTTAAGTAGTTGTTCGCACGAGGTAATATTGTTTAATAACTCTGAAAATTTATAATTCTTTTTAACATTTTAAAAATAAAGCGTAAGTTAAACTAGTGGTGCTACAGAATGGCACAGAGTTTCCCGTAGTAGTTTTCTATTTCCTTGGGACTTCGCTAGCTATTCGGAATTGCCACATACTCTTTCTTGCCAGCTACCATCTATCACCGCCAAAAGTACATTTTTTTGTCATTTTCTTAATTTTTCGGTTTCCTATTTGTAGAACGAAAATATTAATTTTAGAATGTTAAAGAACACAAAAACCTAGCCGTAAATGGCAATTTTCTTTTGAAAATCATGTGCCGTTTAAGAGAAAATGGCGTTATAGCACTACTAAAAATGCGAAAATTCAAGCTCATTTTCACAGAAAACTTTTGAGCTTCCAAAATACTTTATTTGAAGTTATTTGAAGCACGTACACTCACAAATATAATCATGTTAACAAATCGCTGGTAATGTGCATATTAAAGATGTGAGAGATCTTTCGAAAAAATTGTAATTTATGTAATTTTTGAAAAAACAAAAGAATAACTCAAAAGAAACGTTACGCTATACTAAAGGGTGTAATTAGCCATCACAAAAGTTTGAAGAAACAATTTGCAGCCATATATGAGAAAAGGCGTTTGAACGTTTCTGAAAATGCGACATTTTGGCTACTTTTCACAGAAAACGGTTGTGTTTTTGAGAAACTTTACTTGACATTATTTAAAGCATATATACTCGTAAATATAATAATGTGAAGAAATCGCCGCTAATGTAAATATTATCGACGTGAGAAACATGTTAAAAATTTACATTTTTGTAATTTTTGAAAAAAACAACCCATAGACCAACATGGCTTTTATGTCATCTGATAGAGTACATTTACCACTATCCCTACCAAAAGTTTAAAGAAAAAATTGGAGCCGTTTTTGAGACAATCTTGTTTTTGTAATTTTTTTAAAATTGCACATATTGCACGCAATATTGCACGAAAACTACTAAAATTTTGAAAAACATTTACATGACCTTTATGAAAGAACTTAATATGAAGAACAAATTGAATTTGAAGAAAACGTCTCTATCTTCAATTTTGTAGCTGGAGGAAGACGCCGAAAAAAAATTCAAACTTTCACAATTTCCGAAAATTCAGAGTTATCCGTGAAAATCGGACCTATGCCATGTAAATAAGTGTATTTTACTCTATTCATACAAGAAATTTGAAGAAAAAATTGGAGCCGTTTTTGAGAAAATTTTGAAAGTCCTCGGGGGGCTTCATATAAAGTACCCCCAAATTTTGAAGAATCTTTTTCAAAATCTCAAATCTTTGACTAGAATCAGATCGACTAGGGAATATCCATTTTGGAAGAAATCGTACGTATGGTTTAGGCGCTAGCAGTGTTCACAGACGGACAGACGGACGTTTTCCTTTCAATTGGGTTTTCGATATCAAAGGCCTAGAAAACAGGGTTTCTAGGTCCTTGAGTCCCCACGTGTTAGGGGATTTTCTTTCTTAATTTAGCAACTGGTTTCTTAATTTATCCACTTATTCGTTTTCACGGCCCGACAATTAATTTTTTCCGCCGAAAATTGGCCATTTTTTCGCGCAGCATTACATAAGTTTCCCTATACTACGTATATCACTCCGTGTATACGTACGTATACGGAAAAGTAAAAAGGAGACAGAAATATAAAAGGTGTACCGCAATTGGAATTCTTGTGGTTTCAAAAACGCCTCTTCACATCGTAGTGCTAAATCTTACAATGTCGCTATGCAGTAAAGCCAACAGATATTTGTAGCTTAACATTGACAACTATTGATTAAGGACATTCTACTTGAGAAATAAAAACCATGATTGAAGTAGTTATATGTGAGGCAAAATAATACTAATCCACAATAGTCCTGGCTTTTTTTGTTTTCGCCATACATTAAAATTGACCTGCAAGAAAGAAAAACGCTGTAGATATTTTTGTTTAAACATATACATCACTTATCGTCAGACGTATTATTGAAATAAAAAATATCTACAATCTAGTGGTTATACATCACAAACTTTCTCGCATTATATGATCCTGTTCTCATTATCTGCAGCACATCGTGCATGTATAGATAGATATACACACTCATCGCCATAAAAAAAGCTGCACACAGAAGGACAAGGCAGATTGCAACCATTGTTGGCAGACAGGTACATGGTACCACGTATGGAAAATTCCTACACTTTCACATTTGTAGGACCAACATTTATTGCGCTACACAGTCACAGACAGTACATGTTAGTATTGCGTGGGGGCCATCATTTAGCGCGCGTTCAGACATTGCGGCAAGGAGTTGTACAGTTTTCGATGCCCTGTGCTAGTTCATCCTGTGTCGTCTTGGCCTGTGCCGAAAGAAAGAAAATAAGCTTGAGTGAGCCCTGGTTTATCCGAAAAGATATCCATAAACTCTATCACTATTTCTCTCAGCCGTTCACTTCCTTCCGGTTCCATTTCCGTACCTGAGAGCATGGCATCAACATCAAATTCCTCCGGTCCTAACTTTAGGGCATATTTCTCTATTCCGCCCTCCATACAATCCCCTAATTGCTCCTGATCAATAATAAAATTCACATACTCAGTTCTCTGTACATATGTCTTAATCATATTTACATGATACACTTTGCCCGTACTTTTATTCGGCAATTGAATAACATAATTGGTGTCCGACACCTTCTCAACAATCTCTCCCGGTCCTATCCATTGTACCGATAATTTCCGCGCTTTGTTCGGAGCAAACACTAGTACTTTGTCTCCTACATTAAAGGTGCGTATCACAGCCTTCTTATCGTACCAGGTTTTTCTTTTCACCTGAAGTGCCGACAATCTCTCATGAGCAGAGTCTAGAATTTCCTTTAATCTATTTACTAGCTGAAAAATATACTCTGTCCCTTCACTACCTTCTGTCTCGATACCAGAGATATTTTCATACATTAATGTAATCGGCGTTCTTAAATTTCTCCCGAATACCAATTCCGCAGGCGAGAATCCAAAACTCTCATGGAAACTCGTTCTTAAAGCAAAGAGTATGGCCGGTATCTGCTTCTCCCAGTCGGTTCCCGATTCAAGACACAAAACCTTAAATAATCCATTCATTGTGCTGTGCACATGCTCGACCGGATTGGTTTGCGGATGATATACAGAACTATGAATCAATTTAATTCCAAACTTAGTGGCAAATTCTGCCATCAGCGTACTCCTAAAACACGGGCCTTGATCAGTTTGTATTTCCCTGGGAAAACCGGTTCTGCTGAACAATTGCAGAAGCGCGTCTATGACTGTAGGCGTTTGCAAGTCTGGGATCGGTATCGCTTCAGGGTACCTCGAGGCCACACAAATAGCCGTAAGCACGTGGACGTTGCCGGTACTACTCCTCTGAAACGGGCCGATCGTGTCTAAGTTCAAACAAGAGAAAACCTCTCGTATAGTGGGGACCAACATTAAAGGCGCCTTCTTCCGGTCGCCACTATGACCTACCCGCTGGCAGCTGTCGCAAGAACGCACAAATTGTTCCATTTCCTTGAAACAATTAGGCCAGAAAAAGTGCTTAGATAAAGTGTTTTTTGATTTGGTTATGCCTGAATGTGCACTAACCATTTCATGACAAATCGTAAGAATAGTTCCGCGGAATATACAGGGTACAACTAAATTTTCATAAACTTCGCCCCTTTTGCTTTTCCGCTTTTTAAACAATAAAGAATTCCTAACAAAATACGCATCTCTTTCCGATGCAGCATTTACATCCTTATATCTCTCTAATAAATCCTTTAAACTCAAATCTTCCTTTTGCGCCGCGCTGAATTGCTCCGTATTTACTTTCAACATTTCAGCGACAGGCCCCGGCAGTTCTCTGCCCTCCCCGTCCGCTAGTAACCTCAGTTCCGCGAACTCGCTCGACGGCTCATGCTCGTCCTCCTCCGAGTCTATTGTGACGGCGGGCGGCAGGTCGCTCGCCGCCTCCTGCGATTCTACCTGGACGCCTTCCGCCTCTGACCTACTTTCCGCAGCCGCCTTACTGCGCGTCGTAACCGTGTTTACAATTTGTTCCTCCACTAAGCCTTGTTTAACATCTTGCAGCAATTAAAGTGTTCGGTTACTTAATAAATAATAAGGAAGCCTATTTTCTTTGGGCACTACGGCTGCCCTGGTAACTACATTGCCAAGTTCTGATTCCAGGCGAATTTCCGCCACCGGCAAATTAATTGCGGCTGAATTAAGCGGCTGTTTAATCCAGACCGATTCACCTGTATAGTCCTGATCTGTGACTAAATCAGCAGACACTAAATCAAAACTAGCCCCAGAATCTTTCAAGATATTTGTGGTTACTTTGTTTGTGGTACCCGATATTATATGAGGCTTCAAGAGTTCCGATGCCTCGGGCTCACACACGTGATTCACTTGATTTCCTTGCTTCCGCGGACAGTTTCTAACCAAGTGCGATGTTGACTGGCACTCATAACACTTGCGCACATAAGGCGCCTCAAACGCTTTCTTTGTGTCCTGTTTTCCCCCCTCACTTGCTATCGGTTTGGGTGCCACGAGAGGAGCAACAGATGCCCTGTTGTTTCCTTGTTCTTTCGGCTTGAAAAACTGTGGCTTATTCCACCCATACCGTGCGTTCTCATACGCGTCTAATTTCTTCGCGAATTCCAGCGGATTAGAGAATTCGTCCCATTTATTCACGAAGTGTTCCCGCATTTCACCAGGAACCTTGCGCTTCATCTGATCTGCCATCATTAAATTTAATAATCCCTCAAAAGTGCTGATATTCAAACCCGCTATCCATTCTCGAGCGTAATTTAAATATTCTCTCGCGAAAATGCTCCACGTCGATCCGTTGTTTTTCGTATGCTTCGAAAACAACTGCCGGAATTTCTCAGCATCAAACCGGTATAAGTCTAGCAACTTTGATTTCAACTGCGCGTAATCTAATGCTTCTTCCTGCTCATCTATCGTTAGCCACGTGTTTACATTATGCGGAAGCAAGCCTATTAGATTTACTACCCAATCTTCCTCGCAAATTCTCAGCTGCCTGCACTGGCTTTCGAATGCACTTAGATAGGACGTGATATCGTCCTGCTCTCCCTTGAACCTGCCGATTATTTGTCCTATTCTAACGCAATCTGTCGCGTTTTCCTGACGCGCTTCCGAACGAACAGAATTTGTCTCGCTCGCCTGGGCAATTTGTACTCTAGCTAGAGCTAATTGATATTCTCTTTCTTTATCTCTTTCTTCCCTTTCTTCCCTTCTCTCTCTCTTCCTTTTCCCTTTCTTCCCTTCTCTCTCTCTCTCTTCCCTTTCTATATCTAGCCTATGCTGTTGCCACAATTCTTCCGTTAATTCAACGGTATAGTCCTCATGTTCTAATATTATTTTTTTTTTAAATCGGGTTAGTTTCCGAACCATCTAATTCAATCCCTAAATCTCTGGCGATTCGAATCATTCCCTCCTTCCTAAATTTCAGTAGATGCGCCATGGCTGACCAATAGTGCCGTAAAGTTGCAAAAAAGACTCACTTACCCGTGGCTTGTCCGTGGCTGTTTTCTGCTGATGCTGCGTGCACGTTCGGCGCTGACGGGTGCCGAGATGAAAGGAATGGAATGGCTGCAACACGTCCTTCCTTCCTTCCTTCCCGTCCTTCCTTCTACTTGAAGTTCCGCCTCGCCGGTACTCATACGTTTTTAGTTCGCGTTACTTTTCCCGTTCGCGCACTCAGAACGTTGCACTTTGCTACTGTTCCCTGGCGGCTTTGTGCGCTCGCCCGCTTGCTATTCTTAACCTAGCGACTACCTGCTGCACAAAAGAATACTTCCTATTGCGCGCTCGGCCTGCCGCCCCCGGTGACTGAGACCCGTTGCTTCTCTCGTCACAACACAATCGTAACCTACCTCACTGCGTTTCGCGTACTCACAACTATTCCCGTGCGTGCTTTGTTGCGATGCAACTATCCACATCCAACCCACAACACACCTGTTGCTTCAATACGCAGTTACAATTCTTTCCCTCCTATGCAACGAATTACCCATGGACTAAAGCCCCTTACAGGCGTAATTATTCAGCCTAAGTTTCTTCCTATTAATTGACTAATTACCCACGGACGACTACGGCCCCTTACTGGCGTAATTAAAACCACTGTTGCTTACAACACGAACAGTTTCCCTGCGTGGTAGGTCGTTAACCGCTGCCACCATTCTTTCCCTCCTAGTCTGTGGCGTCTTGGCCTGTGCCGAAAGAATGAAAATAATCCACAGATATGAACGTTTGCAAATACTGATTTATTCAATGAACTCCGACATCTGAATAATTATGTACATATTTACAAGTGGACGGACGGAACGTCCCGTTCCAGAAGGAAATACCTCGGCCACCACGACCGCTAACTAACGACGCAGGAGCGCCGGCCCCTTACTCGTGCTACACACGCCGCGCACCCACTCACGCACGACTCGCCGCGACCGGACCTGTGAGAAATTGGAGAACGAGACGCTTGCTCTCATTGCTTATATACCCGCTGGGCTCGTCTGACGGAACTACGTCACATAGCCGCATCTGCCAGCCGAATTCTAAACCCAGCTTCCTTTCGGGGTTCTCAACACTGCGCCATGACAACGCGCGTCACAACCGCCACCCTAGGAATGTCTCACCCCCGACTTGCACTGCTGGATTTCCCCGTCTTCCAAAAATACCCCTTTTGTTCTGCGAAGCGTCAGCCTGACGTGCCCGCCGTTTCCTCTCTTCCCTGTGTGCAATTCAGGGCTTCTGAAAGTCTCCCCTGAGGTGAAGGTAGCAGACCTGGAATAGAGACCTTACTGATGACCTCATGTTACACACTGCGGAAATAAAATCGTGTCCTGCCTGGGCTACAATTGTCGGCGGCGATGCTCGATTGCTTGCTTCAGTTTAAAGTTAGATTTTATATTCCGCGAGAAAAAGCTCTTTGTGTTCTACGTGGGCGACAGAAAGCGCACGACTGCTACAGCCCCACAGCCTGGTGACACCCCCCGCGCCGCGCGGAAAAGCGATCAGTTTCATTTGCCGCTTGCGCCATCCCGCTACCGAAAGGATCTCGTATGTTATTAGGCGAATAAAAGGACGGGAGAGTGGGACGTACTGAATTTAATATTGAGCGTCTCATATGACGCCACAATCCCATGCAGTTTGCACCTGAGCGCGCAGTTCTTGCAGATTGGCGGGTAGGGGTGGGATCCTCATCGCACGCTCCACAGCATCCCAAATATTCTCGATCGGAGACTGGTCTTGCAATGCTGCTGGCCATGCCAGAGTATCCACAGCTGGAAGGCATGCTCGGGAGATGGCTTAAGTACGCGCGTTGTCCGCCGTCAAGGCACTTGTAAAGCAAGTCCCCTGATCGATCTGCAATTCGTGCGGAAATCCTATGTGACTAAATAAATCCAACAGCGCAGTGACACAACATCGATCACAGTGACTGACGTTAGGTCACGTATAGGAATAGCCTCGGGATACTTCGAGTCTAAACACACGGCTGTTCAAAACTACTTATTCCCCGTGATTCTGGGAATGGGCCACACACGCCGACAATTACCTTCTCGAATGCCTCGCCCTTTATAGGCACTATTTTCAAGGGCGCGCGAAGTTTCTCGCCGCCGTTACTTACGCGCTGGCAACTATCGCAATTACGCGCGTAGTTTTCCTTGTCCGTATAACAGTTAGGCCAGAAGAAATATTTGGCCATAGCATCTTTACCTTTAGTGGCCTTTTGTTTGTTTGGGATGTTTCCTGGAGCAGCCACAACCTGTCGCCTTTATTTTTAGCTCAGACACGCCCTTTCACTACAGCTTCCGGATCAGGCATGCCGCTCGCTTGGAAACATTGCCACGACGCCAAACTAGGCTCCCAAAATAGTACAGATGTAACTGAGTTCTTAGAAAGATCTAAGCCCCAGGCATGCGGCAACGGCTGTGCCTCCAGGTGGAGGCAGTGAGTAGGTGATGCTAAGCTCTTGATTTTTGGTTCAACCCGGCAACACACCAGTTGGGCCCCTGGCGCGTCGACCTTAAGGCAGGATTGGGCGAAGGAGACCTAGGGTACCACGGAATCCACACATAGGAGTCCGGCGGGAAATTACCTACCGTAAGGTTGCCTTGGTTACGGCTCAACCCTGATCGATAGCCTGAAGGTGCAGGCAGTGGGGAGATGGGATGGGGGCTCTAAGCTGCACGGACCTTAGTTCGGGTGGCCCCCAGTTGGGCTCTTGGCTTCGTCATGGCAGTGGTCCTATACTCTGGGCATAGAGGGGCTTGGCGTCCCGGCGCATGTGAGTAGCGCGTAGTCATACAGGCGATATTGACTCCGGTATTAGCCCGGATAGCTCGTAGCTCTGAGATGGCAGGGCGGCCTTAGACCCAGGCATTGAATGTGGAGGTCGCCGGGAGGGCAAGACGAGGTCCGTATATTGGTCCAAGGGGGTACTTGTACCCTTGCGGAGGTTGTAAGTAAAGGCCGCCGCCCAGGGACTCACCCTGGGGCTTGCCCTCCCCCAATATAGTACAAGTACAAGGGGTGCAATATGGCATGCACGTATATACATATACATATTCTGAAAGGTAAGTTTATCAGATACGTCAGAATCCTCCCCGATTCCCCAGCTATAAATTCCAGTCACGAGCCTAAGAGTGGGAAAAGACGTTCTTTCGTGGAAGATGGTGAAGAGGCCAGTGACAATAGGACTCGCGGGACGGGAGCGGGGACGGGGGCGGGCCGGTGAAAGGTAGGACACTTCCGACGCCCACGAATATCGCGACTTGAATCGAAATACTATTATCATGTACTCATATATAATGAAAATATTGACAACCCCCTGGGTTTTCATATGAATATCTCGGAAACCAAAAAGATTCGTTTCAAATTTGCAGAGCCTCCAGCCAGATCGATCGGGGAATATTCAGTTTGGCAATACATATACGAATGGATTAGATGTGTTGAAAAAAACAATTTTTGGTATCAAAAGTCCCCCAAAAACATGTACTGCCTTTGAAATCTCGAAATGGATTATCCGCAACACTATCTAATTTCCTCTTGACTAGGTATATTCCTGCGTACGTTTACGAGAAAATAAAACGGTTGAAAAAACACTTTCAGTTCCTCATAATGGCTATTTGGACAAGAGAGAGCCAGAAACGAGGAGAGGTGGAACCAAGGCGAACTAGCCGACCTAGAGGTCGAATCTTTCGCTCCCCAGGTGAGAGGCTGGAACTGAAGGTGAACGTGCACCGCGGCAGCGGCGACTGGGAGGTGTCGGACAACGGCACCG
This sequence comes from Acheta domesticus, assembly GCA_031308135.1. Lineage (NCBI taxonomy): Eukaryota > Metazoa > Arthropoda > Insecta > Orthoptera > Gryllidae > Acheta > Acheta domesticus. The sequence goes on from JAHLJT010005490.1 coordinate 26,292, forward strand.
TGGTGGCGAGCGGCCGCGTGCGCATCCCGGAGGACGTGGAGAAGGAGATGATCTCTCCGCCGCTGCAGCAGCGCGCCCCGCGCACCGCCCCCGCCGACGCGGAGGCGAAGCGGGCGGCGGCTGGCGCCGGGGCCGGCGCCACGAGTGCCGCAGCCGCCGTCGCCGCTGGACCCCGGACCGACAACGACGACGAAGAGGCGGAAGAGGATGAAGAAGAAAAAGAAGAAGACGTTGCTGAGCCCGTGGTCGGTGACGAGGTGGCTGACTTTGACATGGGCGCCAAGCACGTGTACAAGTGCATGCGACTACGTGGGTACAACTACCAAGGGCTCTTCCGCTGCATCCACTCTGCCAGATCGGATGGTAAGGACGAGTTTCCACATCAATGCAAAATGGCCCCTGTGGACCCAGAGATTTGTTTAATGAAACTAGTGACCGAGAGCCAGTGGCTAAGGTTAATATTAATTTTCCATTCATATTGAATATTCATATATTCATTCATATTGATAATTTCATTCATATATATATATATATATATATATATATATATATATATATATAAATTTCGTATGCTAATCACCCTTTGTGAAGAGCACTACACAGTTTAGTTCTCAAATTAAAATCCATTTTTCTCGAAGTGAATTTTATTTGCATTACTTTACAGTCTAAAATGTTAAATAATTTTTTTCAGGAAAGGGTGCATTAATTCGATGGAGCAATTGGATATCCTTCTTAGATGGCATTCTGCAGGTACAAATTCTCGCCAAGGATTCCACACAGCTTTATGTACCCACGTCCATACAGAAGTTGGTTATTAACAGCCATCGTCATTTGCAACTTGTGAATTCCATGCCTCGTAAACGAAGGTGTAAGTAACCTTCAAAATGTATTGCTGTATTTTTAAAGAACTTATAAACTAGCTTAGTGTGACGTATTAAAACAGTATTAAAAAGTGTTTCAGAATTTTTTCATATTTTTTTAATTAGACTAGAATGGTGCAAAAAATCGCAATTTCCCCATTAGCACATACAGACGCACTATGATCCACACTATGATCCGCAAGGGCTCTATAGAATTATTCCTTCCCCTTATTCATCTTCCCCACGATTTAATTTACCATTATCTGCTATGTAATGTGACGTTATCGAATTATTAACCAGGAATGTATTTGGTTAACGCGGGACTGTGAATTTGTCCCGCGGCTCTTATTTCGAATTTTAATGACACACACTCATACTACCGCGTCAAACGGCTTGCCTCTGAGCAGAACCATCATCATCATGATCTTCACGGTCTAGGCCCAACGGCCTGTTCCGGTTCGATGGTCCATCGTTTTCTTGGTCTACCTGAATCTCGTTTTCCAAGAGGTCGATATTTCCATGCCTTTTGAGGAAGGCGCTGCTTCTCCATTCTGTATTGATGTTGGGTCCAATTTCTTTTATACTTTTGAATTTGATCGAGGATTGATACAACTTTCAACTATTTTCGAATATCTTTTTTTTTAATATTTTTATTTTTAGTCGCATCAACATCGCAGTTATTAGCGACTTCTTGTATAATACAGTTACAATATAATTATAATGCAGTTAGTTACAATTCAACAGTAGAAAATTATAACAATTACATTTCCAATTATCTTACTATAGTAATAACAATTCAGGGACAACAATTACTGTTTACATGAATCCATTGGCTTTAAATGTCCATAATTATGTTAATGGCTAAACAAAATTTGATTATTTTTTCTTGGTCTTCTTTAGAATGCAGTATTGATTGGTGGTTAAATCCATTTGATACTCTTTGACTGTTATACCAGGAACATACTTTGAAAATGTGATCGAGGTTTAAAGGTGTATTGCATAAATCACATGAGGGTGGAGGTGATTTTTGGATAAAATAGAGATGGCTTAATTAACAATGTCCAGCTCGTATTCTTGAAAGGACTACTTGCTCCCTTAGTCGGAATTTAGTGTCAGTACCTAGTGCATAAAAACTTTTTGTAGATTTATGTAGATAGCTGGCTTTATGATTTGTCCATTCATGGCTCCATTTATTTTTCATTTCTTCCTCAACAAATTTTAAAATGTCCTCAACTATACATGATAAGTTATGTACATTTGTTGATATTTGAAGATCAATTAATGTATTACTTAAACTGGCGCCTCCGGTTATGAAGACCGGTTCAATTTGAGAAGGGAACCATACTAGAACCAAATTTATTCCCGCCTTGATTTGAAGATATTCTTCAATAATAACGATGTTTATTTCTGTTTTAGTACTCTTGCTCAGTTGACTGCTGATAATGACCTTGTGAGCAGAATGACATTAGGAGAGTGAAGCTTGGGGATGTATTTAAGTGCTGACATTAAGGCATAGGACTTTGTAGATTTGTGGCTGGCATATTGCTTAAGCTGAAACTTTATTGTGTTATCAGGCATGCATACTATGGCTTCTTTTCCGATTTCATTGGAACTGCCGTGAATGGAGATTACAGAATAGTTGGAGTAGTTTGCATCAATATAATTCCAGGACTTGTTTAGCCGTTTGTCAGTTGATAGGTTTCTCCTTTGATATTTGGTTAAGGCCAAGTCGATTTTGTCGTTTGGAATAGTCCAAGGTGGCACAGCAGGAATTCTTTGTTTCTCAATATGGTTGTATTGAATATTGAATTCATTTAGTAAATTTTTAACTCTGGAGTAGAAAGGTTTGTGATGAGAGTAGTCTTGATGTACAGTTGGCAATGGGGGAAATACATCATTATGTATAATAGAATTAATTGAAGAGGCAGCTTTAATTGCATACCTAATGCTCAGCAGTTGCCTTCGAAATTTTAGTGATGGTTCTTGAGCCTCTATTAGGATGCTTCCAATAGGACTTGTGTGTAAACAACCTGTACAGATTCTCAAGGCTTGGTTATGAATGGTTTGAAGTGTCTTCAATACACTTGGTTTGGCTGAATTATATATCAGTGATCCATAATCTACTTTGCTTCTAATAATTGATTTGTACGTTAGTAATAAGAGTTTTCTGTCAGCTCCCCAGTTGTTGTGAGCTATACATTTAAGAATATTTAGTCTCTTCTTGCAGTCGTTGACCAGATTTAGGATGTGATTCTTCCATGTCATTTTACAATCGAAAATTAATCCAAGTATTTTGGTGTTTTGCACAGATCGTAGAGTTTGTTGCCCTAAATACAGATGGGGAGTTGTGTTTAGGTTGCGCTTGGAGAATAATATCCATTCCGTTTTTTTTGGCTGAAAACTTAAAACCAGACTTAAGGGACCAGGAATATAATTTATTTAAAGCTTCTTGTACAGCTTCTTCAGTGGAAGTTAAGTTTTTCCCTTTACAGAGGACAATTATATCATCGGCATATTTTCTAACTATTGTTGGTGCTTTTATACCTTGATCTGCATCATTAACGGCCAGAAGAAATAATGTCACACTTAAGGCGGATCCTTGAGGAACGCCGTTTTCTGGTTTCCTTATATCAGATAGGTGGTTATTAACTCTCACCTGTATTCTACGGTCAAGTGTAAAATTTTTGAGAAATTCAAACATATTTCCTGTGATTCCTATATCTTGAAGTTTATACAAGATGCGATGTATCCAGACCATGTCATAGGCTTTTTTCAATATCGAGATTGACAGCAATCACATGTTGCTTATTAATGAATGCCTCTTGGATATAGGTTTCGGTACTGATAAGATGGGAATGTGTGGAATGACCAGGACGAAAACCGAATTGATTGTCTTGAATAATTTTTTGATTATCCATAAACCATCTAATTCTTTTGTTCACAATTTTTTCTAAAATTTTGCACATGTTACATGTTAATGATATAGGTCTGTAATTGTCAGTTTTCGATTGGTCTCTGCCAGGTTTCAGTACTGGCACAACAGTTGCTGTTTTCCATATTTCAGGGAAGATACTATTATTCCATATTGTATTGTATATTGCAAGTAGGGTTTGTTTGCCTTTCAAAGAGATATTTTTAATAAGGGCATTGGGAATATTATCAGGACCAGGAGCAGTATTAGTTATGGACTCATTGGAAGAGGTTAATTCAGATAGTGAAATAGGTTCATTAAGTTGACACGTTATCCAGTTTTCTTCTTTATCCAGAATAATTTGTTGATTTTCCAGTTAATTTTTATGTGGAATAAACTCATTGAGGTAGTTCACTGTGCTGAAATTTTTTGCAAAGGTATCAGCAAATTCATTGGCAATTAGTACAGGGTCAGTTACAACTTGATTTTCAATATGTATAAAGTTAATTGTATTATTTCTTTTGTTTCCTTGAATTCTTTTGACTTTTTTCCAACATTCAGATATACTATTTTGACTGGATAATGATGAAACATAGTTAGTACAGGCTTTAGCTTCGCTGTCTTTAATGGTTCTTCTAGCTGCAGCTCTGGTTCTCTTGTATTCAATTTTGTTTTCAAGGGTACTTTGTTTTTTATATCTATTAAAAGCATGTTTTGCTTTTCTGATAGTCTCCTCACATTTCTCATTCCACCATGTTCCTTTTCCTTTTGAATGAATTTTTATATTGACAGATTGAGTAATTTGCTGCTTTGGTGATGATATCTGAGAACGATTGAGTAGTTTTGTCAATATTCCCAACATCGTTGAGAAGATTAGCCTGAGTAAGGAAAACATCAATCTGATTTTGGTACTTACTCCAGTCAGCAGTGTTGAAATTCCATTTCGGGGCGGCAGGCGGAGGTAAATAATTGCTTTTGGGACTGAGGATGTTGATGAATATAGGATAATTATCACTATCATAAGGGTATTCGGATGCATACCAGTTACAATTTTGGGCGAATCGTGAAGAGGAAAGCGTAAGGTCAATGGCACTGAACTTATCATTACTGATGTTGATGTGAGTAGGCTGTCCAGAATTAAGAATTATCAGTTCATTCTCTTCTATAACAGATTCAATTTTCAACCCTCTTGAGTCAGTTTTATATGATCCCCAAAGATAATGATGACTATTAAAATCTCCTAATAATATAAAAGGTTTTGGTAACTGTTTAATAATATCACATATTTCATTACTTTCAAAGGAATGGCTGTTTGGAATGTATATATTGCATATGCAAAGGATAGTGGGAGAAAGAATCTTAGTAGCAACAACATCTATTTTTGATTCAATATTGAGTTGTTCTGTGAGTAGATAAATTTTAGTATATAAGGCTACTCCTCCACAAGCATAGTTCAAATTGCTTATGTTTTTATTCAAGCATTTAAATCCATTTAAGTTGCCAAAATGCTTATCTTTAAAATTAGTCTCTTGAATTCATAGAATATCTGGATTATGTAGATTACAAAGAAACTGGATACTTTCCAATCTAGTATAAAAGCCATTAACGTTCCATTGTAAAATTTTCATAATTATTTTAGAAGTTATCAGAACTTGTATCAGTTCCAGAAACTTCTTGTACTGAAGTACTAATTTTCAGTTTATTAATGATCCTTGTAAATCTATTCTTGATGGACCTTTCAGTGAGTTTAGGATAAGACACTGTCATCATTTTTATAGTAGCTTCAGTGTCATTGGAATAATTTTTTACTATCGATATGGGATCTGGAGATCCAAATGAATTTTCTAAAAATGATTTAAATTGATTAGATATTAAGGGGAATTTATTTGGATTGGATTCAATCATATCTTTTATGGGGGCAATAGGTTCTTCAACAGATTTAGGTGGTAAGGTGTCTTGGTCATTGAGTTCTTCATTTTTGTTCTTCCGCTTTTTTCCTGGGTTGCTTTTGGGACACTTCAGCAGTAGTACACATGTTATTGTTTAATGTTTTTTGTAGTGATGAAGATTCAGAAGAAATACTACTTTTATTGAAATTAGGAAAATGTGTACTGTCCATTGGAGGAGGTAAGTGGTTTTGTGTTAGAAATTGGGTTGGTTGCTTCTGAATTTCTTCATTATCAGGTGTAATGTTTGGTATGTCAGTGGGGTTATGTTCTTTTTCATCATTCAAAGGCTTGGAAGGACATTGACTGGCAATGTGTTCTTCTTATTTCCGTTGAAAACAAGTTACATTGTCTGTAGAGAAGTAAATTCTGTAAGTAGTGTCTTGATAATATAGTAATGTGGACTCCGGTAAATTTTTGACATCATCTGGATCAATGAAGACTTGTCTTCGGAAGCTCATAATGTGGGATAGGCTCGGTTCTGAAATACCAGCTCTGATGAATGTGATGTTGGTAGTGTTCTTAATTTGTTTCGCATGAAGCACTTTTAAAATTTCATCATGAGAAATAACCGGACAAACGCTGGAAATTATGACACGTACGTGTTTATTAATTAGAGGTCTTACATTTAACTTGTGATTATTGATTTTGATATGAATCTAATTTTACTGGGGTTCACAATAGAGGCAATTTTAGTTATATAGTCCTTAATATTGATGTCATCATTTGCTTCAATTACAATAGCTTGGTCTTTGTTGGGAAACATATCGCTTTGAGCAACGTTGGAGTAAGATTTATTTACCTGTGTTTGTTCACTCTCAGTAGAATTGGAGGTTAGGACTCCCCTGTTGTCAGAAGAATCCATTTCCTTTAAATCTTCAGGCACTTTCGTAGGAGATACAATGTTTCTGTGAGTTTGTGCACGATACTAAAGTGTTTATTCACAACTCACTCGTGATTCAGTTCAAAACTTGTACACAACTTCGTAAAAAACAAACGCACTACTAGACACGTCCGTACGCGGTGGATGACAAGCACTGAATCTCGAATACCTTGATTTCTTTCGTGATCAGCTTTTGTACAACCTTTTACTGCCCTCAGAAACTGCATCTCTGAAGCCTATATTCTGCTCATTTCTCTTTGTTTCAAAACCCAGCATTCGCTACCGTATAGTAGGGTTGGTATTGCCATTGTCTTGTAGAATTTTAACTGTGTTTCTTTTCGGGTTTTCTTCCTCCTCCTCCTATTACTACTGCTACTGCTAATGGTGCTGCTGCTGCTTCTGCTGCTATTACTCCTCTTCCTCCTCCTCATCCTACTACTATTTCTACTACTACTACAACTACTACTACTACTATCACCACTACCACTATTACCAGTTGGTAGCCATGACTGCGGTGTCCGGCCGTGTCCTCGTGCGTCTCTCATTTCCTGCGTGGAACATAACGGGTTAATGTTGCTGTCCAGTAACAGATAGGCTTCTTTAAACGTATCGCAAATCAAGGTTTTACCGGGAATAAGCGCAGAACCAGGGCCCCAATAACTTTTGTATAGTCTCTCTTTCTCTCTCTCTCTCTCTCTCTCTCTCTCTATATATATATATATATATATATATATATATATATATATAACCATTTAATCTATTAAAAAAATGAGATGATGGATGAAATTTACAATGATTTTACACAAAATGATACTGGCGGCTTAATTACTATTATTTGGCAACTATTGGCTGCCATACTTAAACAAATTAATTGCAATGCACTCCTGAATTTAGGCCGCTGGATTTTTCTTTTCACAAGATTACGCTGATGGCGTAACGAACCCCTTTCTCTACGGGTTGCAGTCCTTCCGCATTATTGCGGTAACAATAACATTACCATGCTTGGTGTTTTGAAGGAGATGCTTCTCAGCTCGCGTCGGCTTCGGGTAGGCAGGGGGAAGGCGCTCCTCCGCTTTTGTTCAGGGGTCGACTGCCCCCTCGGCCGCTTCCGTGGACATCGCCGGCAGGTCAGGACACCCAGCGATAATCACCGTCCAGGCACCCGGGATGACGTCATGAGCGGCACCCGCAGCGCGTTCCTTTTTCCTCGAAATTGCGACTCGCAAACAGCTCAGGCGAGTGATGCAGACGCGTAGGCCGTGCAATTTCGATTACTACCGGTTATTGCATTGGTAGCAAGTCGCGTTCGGCTCTGTTTTCCGTCACGATTCTGGAGACTCGGCCCAAACAATGACTAATGCGGGAAACCTGCATTTACTTCCCCATTGATAATTGCCCGCTAACTATGGCGAGTGCAAGTCCCTCATGAGAACTTGTTAGCAAATATTTCTCGCGAAGCTCGACGAGCAGTGTCGGTTCGCGGAGTTCTCGCAGAAATAAACTTCGTGAAGTTAGAACCGAAGTGTTCTCTCGTGAAGTTACATCCCAAGTGTTTTTTTCGTAGCCCTCCCGCCCTGACGAGAGCTCTGATACCCCCCATTACATTTTCGGTTTGCCCTGATTGACGGAACTTGAATTTTGGCGGAGTGGCGGGGCGAATCTCCGACCAATGTCTGTTCTCGTCGCATACAAAAAATCTCCGTTGACTTCGGAGTCCGTTGGGCCGACGTGCGTCGGTTTGCGTCGCGGTTCTGCAAAAGTTCGTTGTGGCCTAATTTCCGACGCGGCTCGTGTGAAGAGTCCGTTTGGTTGTAAACATGGAGTGGGTGGTGGTCGTTGCTTTGTTGATCGCGCCGCCAAACAGACAAAGACGACCCTTCTCACCCCCTCTGCCTTGGGTTGGCGGCGGTGCGCTCCCAACAGGCCGCAACAAGGGACGGGCCGGTCATAAACTTCAACCGCCCCCTGCTTTGTAAGTGCTCGGGTTGCTGAGACGCAGGCAGAGCCCCCTTTCGTCCTCGATACGTGCCCGACCGATATTAATTCATAAGAAATTAATAATATTTCAGTCATATCTCGTTCGCGTCGGGTCGTGCCGTTACAATGTATATATATACTGTAACGGCACGACCCGACACGATCTAAAATCTATTTCCTTTCAAAGCGATTCTGAGTCGTGGGAATAAGAAGAAGTCAGAAGGATTGAGATCTGGCGAGTTCGGTGGATGTTCATTTTTCACCACCCCCTTTTTTGCCAGGAACTGTTGGACGATATTGGCTGTGTGAGGGCGAGCATTGTCGTGAACAAGAACCATGAACCTTGTTGCGCATACTGGGGTCGTACCCTGCGTAGATGTTTCATGAAACGGGTCAAAATTTCAATGTACCTTGCAGCATTCATCGTCGTTCCCTCAGGTGGAAATTCCTAATGGACCGTGGAAATTTCATTCAAAAAACATTCTGGTGAACATTCAATAACGGAATTTCTCACAGCAGTATAATTTGGATTGCAAATTTCAAATATCTAGTATTGTTCATGTACGAATCGCACAATAACCAACAGAACTCTATCAACATACAATTTCATTGATGCAAATAAAATATAATAAAACTATAGTAAATTATAATAATAAAATTAAATAAGTAATAATATACAAATTATAACTTACATAATCCAACTGCGTACTTAGAGAGCTGACGCTGTGGTGCCAATGTAAAGTTTCCTACTTATCTTCTCTCTCAATTTATTTATATATTTAAATTTGCCCACAATTATCGAATCAGTAATTTGGGTGGCTAGCTCAGTAATACGTCCACAGGCGTTTTTGTGACGATACCATACTTACTCTCATGGTTCTCCTTTTGGTATCGTGGACTGAAAAATACCGGTTGTACAACATTTCGGTTGATAATTCTCATATTTACGAGCTAACAAATACAATGAAAAGGATGTTTTTATCAACTGTTTCTATTCCAATTAATGACAACAATGGTATTTCTCTGTAACATCGGCGACATGAAGTATAGACCGCGTTCTATATTTAATAATCTTTTTTTTTCAAAATTGTTTAATCTACTTTTTCCAAAATTCAGATTTTTCTAATTCCTTTGAGATGTATATAATTCCTTTTAGATGGCCATCAACTAACTTGAAAAACAATTTCATTAACCTTAACTTTAACTTAAATTTAAATACATTCTTGAACCTTGAACAACAATATTTTTGACGGATTTAGTTCTTATTTTCTCACGATTATACTTCCCTGCTGACAGGCTGCACTGCACTCTTGACCGTCGTCTGCTGCGACTATTCACCATAAGTTACCATTCTTGTTGAGCTACAAAGTCCATCTCTGCTCCATCCACACACGAAAATAATTACTTCTTCTTCTTCACTTCAAGGATTAGGCGGCTGCCTGTTCCGTCTTCACACTTCAAACCATCTTCTACGTGGTCTTCCTACACTCCTTCTTCCTGTTGGGTTGTACTGCAACATTTGTTTAGGTAGTCTATTATGTTCCATTCTTTCTAAATGTTTTTTCCAGTCTTGTTTACATTGTTGTATGGAATCATTTAAGCAGAATATATTTAATTCTTTTCTTATATCTTCATTTCTTTGTTTATCTAGCAAAGTACAACCTTTTACTCTCCTTAAAAATTTCATCTCCGTAGCTTGTATATTTAATTTTTCTTTTTGAGAGAGAATCCAATTTTCACTCCCATACAGGACTACTGGGGTTGTCATTGTTTTATAGAACTTCAACAAAGTGTCTTTTCTTGTCTTATTTCTTAATGTTCTATGTAGTGTGCCGCATATGTATTGGAACTTGTGCAATTTATTTTTTATATCTTGGCTTCGGTCATAACTTATATCACATCCCAGGTAATTGAAATGTGTCACTTGTTCTATTGTTTGGTTTTCTAGACATATCTTTGTTCTAATTGGATAAACTCCTTGAAAAGCCTTTGTTTTTTGTTTAGATATATTCATGTTATAATTTTTACACATTAGATTTAATTGATGGAGTGCCATTTGGAGATCATCTTCGTTTTCGTACATAATGACTTGGTCATCAGCAAATAGTAGAGTATTAATATAATTTTCCCCGTTCAATCTGATCCCTTGTTTTACTTTCGGTTTCCATTCTCTAAGAATTTCGTCTATATATATGTTAAATAGTATCGGGGAAAGTCTGCAACCTTGTTTTAATCCTTGGTTCGTTTTTAATGCTTATGATTGATGTTGATTTATTTTTATTCGATTATTTGTATTTTGATACAAACTTTTAGTTACATCTATTAAATGCTTTGGGAAGCCTCGTAACTAAAATATTCCACCAACAGTTCATGTCGCGTCCGAATATTCCTACTTTCGATCGCGTCCCTTTAGCGTTGCACTTCTGCTAACAACTTTACGAAAAATCTCGCGTCTCTGCCTGCAACTCACGATCTGTACCTCGCCGGATCAAACCACTTCTGATCTAATGTTTAAAAAAAATCTGCATCTTTTGTTTTCATTCTTGGTTCGTTCTCTCTGTATCCAACCTTCTCTTGTTACTTGTCAAGAACAAGTCACGACTGTCATTTCTTTTTGTAACATTGTCTCTGTATACGTGTATTGTTCCGATACAATATTAATTTTAATATTATAATTTGTCCTGCTCTTACACAAAGACGTTACGTATTGCAACGAGCAAGGCGGTCGGTCGAAATGTCTGTTAAAAAACAGCTATCTCTCACCCCTCCCTTCCCCCGAGCGTCGGCGCGAAGCCCGAGAGTCTCGAGCGGTTGTTTTCGCCTGTTTCCAGAGCTCTAGTATTACTAATTGCAATTAATATATTTTTTCGAGATGTTTTCTTCTGTGATGAGTACAGATAAATAAGCTATTTCTTGGGAACCCATGGAAGCTGTTGTTTCGTCTCAACTGTGACTTACATCACAATTGCATGCAACGGTATAAGCAACTTACTATTCTATGTGCTGGCCTCTAGTTAAAACATATTGAAGTTAGCTTACGATGGAACAATGTTCAAACCAGTGCTACTAACTCAAATATTTCAAAATTTGACTTACAAAATTTTTTCTCTCAACAGCTCAGTTATAATAGTTTTCAGTTGGATTTTCCTCATATAACACGGCAATTTATATATTACTATGTAATAAATTTATTCTTCACTATTTTGTTTAATTAATTACCCCAATAATTCCCTATGTACATAACAAGGTCGCTCCGCCGTGAGATAAATTGTGAGTGTGACAAGACTGTCTATGTAGATTTCTACAGTTTTTTCCCTAGCCTTACAATAATCTATATTTTTTTTATTATTTTAAACAACAAAAACCATTCAAACCAATTTTGTCAGTTTAAAAATGTAAAATTCGCGCCAAAATGTAATCGGAAAAACTGTTTTCGCGCGTTTAAAACATTTATATTTAAATTATTGAAATTCTCACTTCCGAACTCCAAAAAAACTATATGTTATAAAATGATACAAGACATTATAGAGACAAAACTCAAACAATACTCCAACGTTATCAGATCGTAAAACAATTTCAATTTTTTCTATTTAAATTCGCGTCAAAATTACCTGACAAAAATACATTCAAATTCCCCATCTCTGCATTTTTTCGACCTGATACATGCAAGAGAACGGAGAAAAAATAAAACTTTGCAAAACATGTTTCGCATTGTATCTCTGCAACAGATTGCTCTGGGAGGCTGATCATTCGGCGATCTACGGCATTTGGTATTTTCATTCATATGAGCATCCGCGATTATCGATTTGGTTTGGGAGCACATTTCACCGCCTTCTTCCTTTCATCCCTCTCACGATGAGACTTAGTAACGGCAGGGGTGGCTTGAAACCTGCACAGTGATCGAGGCACAGATGGTGCCTGAGCTGGACGTCATCACGACCGGCACGGTGGAGATCCGCGGCCTGTTCGCCACGCCCATCGCTCGCCGCCGCACGCTGGCAGAGCCCGTGCTGGAGCACCACGAGTTCGTGCCCTACGGCTCCGACGCCGCAACCCCCAGCGAGGAGCGCGAGTGGGAGACGGCGGAGGCGTTGCGCGTGTGCGTGCAGTTGGTGCAGGAGAACCGCCCGCCCGTCACGCGCACCACCCCGCCCGTGCGCGTGGCCGAAGTGGTGGCGCGCGGCCTGACGCCGCTGGCGCCGCTGCTCCTGGCGGCGCTGGCCGACCTGCCGCTGGTGCAGGCTAAGGCCACGGCTCTTCCTCGAGGAGGGCGCGCAGGCGGAGGCAGAGGAGAGGGCGGGGCTCCCCACGGCCGACGCTTCCAAGCTGGCGGCCGAGCGGCGACCTGGCGCTGCTGGTGCTCAGCGACACAGCGGCAGCTGGCCGGAGCGAAGCGCTGGCCAGCGCCGCGGCGTCGCTGGGCGCCGGCGGCTGCTTGTTGGCGCGTGCACTCGCCCCCGGGCGCCTGTGACGGCGCTGCGCACAGGCCGCCGCCGCCGCGGGCCTGCAGCTGGCGCTGCGCATGCGTCTGCGCGGCGGCGCGTGGCTGCTGCTGTTCCGCAAGGGCGGCTGGAGCGCAGAGCCCGCGCAGCTGCACGTGGTGCGCGTGCCCGAGCTGGCCGAGGGGGCGGCAGGCGGCGTTCGCGTGGGTGGAGCGGCTGCAGGCGGCGCTGCGCGACCCCAACCCGGCCGAGAAGCGGCGTGGCGCTGGTGGCGCGGGGGCCGCTCAACGGCGCGCTGGGCCTCTTCAACTGCCTGCGCCAGGAGCCCGGCGCCGGCCCGCAGCTCGCCAGGTTGTACCTGCTGCCCGAGGAGGCGGACGTGGAGGACGGCGCGTGGGACGACGCTTGCAGCGCTGCTGGAGCGGCTGCGGCCGCGGCTGGAGCTGGATCTGGCGGTGAACGTGCTGCAGGGCGGCCGCTGGGGATGCATGCGCCACCTGCCGCTGGCTGCCGCGCCCTCCGTGCCCGTGCGACATGCGTTCTGCGAAACGGCCGTGCGCGGGGACCTCTCGAGCTTGACCGTGGTTCCAAGGCCGCATCGACCCTGAAAGGTGAGGCCGAGCTGTGCGTGACGCTTGCTCTATGTGCGGGGACCTTGGCCGTCACAGCTGCTATGTTTCTTGTCCGCAGAACTCTCGTTCCGGCTGGCCAGGAGTTGGTGCATGTGCACTACGCTTCTTTGAACTTCCGCGATGTGATGGTAGCTTCCGCCAAGTTGGACGCAGATGTTTTGCCCTGTAGCGACCCGGTACTGTTCCGCCATTACTTGTTGTGATTGATGCTTTATTGTCCTAGATAAAAAGTATTAGAAAATTTACTACATTAAATACACATAATGTATCAACATTTTCGAAAATAAAAAAAACTAATGATGCTACATCATATGTATTAGAGGAAACAGCTACGTAGTACTGAAATATTGCACTTTATTGCGCTACTAACATCTTAGCTTATTTTTGAAAACGTCCAGTTCAACCAAGAAGCGTACAACTCACTATTTCCATCGCTGTGTTGTCAGTACTATGTGACTTCTACAATTGCACAGAAATAGAATACAAACGTTTTGTAAACCTGTACTGGAAAATGAAGCCTGACACCTGAACAATATAGCATTCCATAGGGCCATGATTAGAAAAGAGTATTTTAAAAACCATGCAACAAATACTCTACTCACTGCAAATGGTAAAACATTTGGTGCGAAAACTGAACATTTTCATGCAAAAATTTAACATAAATTAGAAAATTATAATTCCTTTCCATACAGCTCCATCAGGTCACAACAATTACACTTATATCACAAATATTCGCGAGCGCAAAGTGAATTCCGTTGTTGCAAACCTTCATTGTCGCTATTCTAAAAGCTATTATTATTTTTTTACTTTTTATTTCAAATATTTCAAAACAAACAATTTCTAAAATATGAATGTGTAAATGTAGAACAAACGTCGAATGTAAGAAACGAACAAAGAAATAATATACAAAATTACAAATTCTAATTTACGACACATCCAGCTTTCCAAAGCCAAGTAAATTTACAGCGGGCTATTGTTTGTCACAAAATTATAGAAAAATTACTAGTATTTTGAAAAAATTAAGCATAACCGTATTTGAAGATGTAGTTTAGGTAAAATAGATTTAATTGAGAAAAAATGTATTCTTAAAAACTGTTGTTCTAAGAAAAGGAAGCGCAGTCAATTCCGAGCAGGCTATTCTGATTGTCAGGAAATTATAGAAAAATTACTCATATTTTTAAAAAGATTCGACATGACATTTGTTGAAGATCTGTTTTTGATGAGCATATTTTATCAAGAAAGGCAATCCTGTCATCACAATTGTAGTAGTAGAAAGACGCCAAAATTGGTTTTATTTTTAAAACAAATTTGCAAAATCAGGCATTTCAACGAACATGAAATTTGCACCATTCTCTTAAGCTTTCTTTATGTCATCTCTGGTCCCAATTCAATCAAAAACCGTTGTACGGTTTTTAAGAAAAAAATTGTTTAAAGAAAAATTAAGAAATTCTCCATGTTTGAGACAATTTTTCGAAAAATATACTTATGTTTTTAAGAAATTGAACATGTCCATATTTGAAGACCTGTTTTTGTTGTATACCAAATGAAACAATCCTCGGTGTTCTGCAACAACAATTATTATTCATACAAATCCCCAAATAATAATACACAAAATTCTGCCAGGAGTCCCAATATCGAAGATAAGTTTTTATAGCCGGGTCGTTATACTGATTACAAAATGCCGTTAGTCAAGAATCACAAGTAATGTGCCGGGTATAATGTCTCAGTCCAGTTGATGCTCTACAAAATGCGGCCGGTGACGGAATTGCGGGGTCCTGGCCCCGCGGCTGCCTCGTCGGCTTTTCCACCCCTTCGCAGGGGAAGGGAGTCGGCTGCGTGCCCCCTCTTCTACAGGAGGAGGGAGGGGGGCGCCTTCCACGCCTTGGCCGCTCTCCTGGGGCGGTGAGGCGTATCGCTTCTGCAGGCGCTCTCTGCGGCGCCTGTGCTGGCCTCTGGCGTTGCTGGCGGACTTTTGTAGTGCCGGCACAGGCGGACACTACACCCTCCCCACCTAATTGTGGGAGTATGGGGCGAGGTGCTTCTGCAGGCGCGCTCTACGGCGCCTGTGCTGGCCTGTGGCGCTGCTTGGCGGACTTTTGTAGTTCCGGCACAGGCGGACACTACACCCCTCCACACCTAATTGTGGGAGTAGGGGTGATGCGCTTCTGCAAGCGCGAGCTGCAGCGGCTGGTGCTGCCTTCTGCTTCTTCTGCTGCTGCTACCGATCAGGCAACTGCACCGGTCGCGCCTCTTTCTCAGAGGCTGCGTTCTGCATGGCGGCGTCGCTGCATGCAGGCGGGCCCGCCTGATCAGCCGCGGCCCCGTTGCCGCTGTTCAACTGCTGGTTGGCCACCCGGTGCTGCTGTTGCGACTGTGCTGACTGCTCGTTCGGGCTGCTCGTTCTCTGCGGCGGCAATTCAACTTCGAGTCCGCAGTTCTGAAAACTAAACAGCCTGTCTGAGTTTTCGTCCTGTTCACTTTGCCTTACCGATTGTGGTTTATCAATGCCGGGTATGTAATACGTCCGGTGCCTAACGTATTCCTGATACCGCCCTGGCGGGGGCTGCTGTGGCTGCTGCTGATTGATGCTGATGAAATCACGGCTCCGGTTGTCGCCGCTGCACATCCGTCTCTGATGTGGCTTTGTGCCTCCCCACCTAACTGTGGGAGTGGGGGGCGATGCGCTTCCGTAGGCGCGCTCTGCGGCGCCTGGGCGCCGTCTTCTGCTACTTCTCCTGCTGCCCACGCAGGGGCTACTGCATCTGCTGCCGATGATGGTGCCACCGCTTCGGTTGCCGCTATGGCGCCTCCGTCCCTGAGGCTGTGTCCTGTCTCTAGGCCTCGCTGCTGTGCGGTTGCCGCTGCTGCGGCGGCTGCTCCGGGTACAGATTCTGCTCCTCTTCCCCGGGGACCATCTTCTGCGTTTCGGCGTCGGTTTCGCTTGGCTGCTGCCGTTGCTGCGACTGCTGCTCCTGCAGGTGTATCTCTAAACAATTCAAAACTGAAAATACAACCAAAATTGTGCTTCTTGAGAACAACCCCTGTCATGTCTCTTAGTTGTTGCCCGACTAGTTTCCACAAAAACATCCTAACCGCTACTTTCTTCAGTTTTTTTCTTTTTCTTAACAGCCCGCCTACCAGTACAATAATTACTTATGTTCGTCACTTGAACTATCACATTGCGCTTCAAAGATACTGATTTGCTGCCTAGGCTTCCTATGTTCACCCGTAGGCCTTTCCATCGCTTACTTTCGTACCCGTTTGGTAGCTTGCACTCTAACTTGCCGCCAGTGGCCCTGGCGCAATCGCCTTGAGCCAGCCGTCCTACTTCTACGGTGCACTACGCGACATCTAACCTTGCATTGCTTACCACCATTATTTGTGAACTTCATACCTCTATTTCGCGCTTTCGCCAACTCTTTCATACCAATTTTTACTCTAATTGCTTTCTTCCGTCGTGCTGACACATCTACCTCGAATTCCAAATGCACTGGCGCTTTACCGTTCTGGTCACTGTCTATACTTTTGGAAACGAGCTCTGTCTTATCATCACAACTGCCACCGTCTAACTCTTTGCTACTAACCGCGGCAGTCCTGTTGTCGCTATCCAGCCTGTATTGCCCCGTCTTCTGCTCTTTACAGCACTGTCCGTTGCGCTCTTGCCTACAACTTACAAGATGATCGCTGTGTGATTTTATTTCCCTACTCTCAACGCTTACGCTTTCATCTGCACCACTACTTACTTCTAACTATTACTACCAGTTTTACCCATATTAACAATTACTTTACCATTACTTTCAATTTTATACATATTACAATTTAATTTCTATACTTCAATTCATACATATTTACATTCTAATCAATAGCTTCTCACTAGGAACTACATTATCTGTTACTGAGCCTTCACTAGTCTTCCTTTCGTGTAAACTTCGCTTCAAACGTTGTAAGCTCGCTCACCGATACGCTCAAAATTTCCCTCATGCTACTATGACCGTTTATTGGTCTACGCTCACTCTCCGATCTGTTCACTTTCTTACTCTTGCTCTGAGCTTTCTCAACGTTTTGCCGATTTCTACTACTGTCAGTTTCAAAGTCACATATACATTTTTCTACATAATTCTTCCTGATCTACAACTGTATATTTCCATTCATTGCTAATGAATATTTCACGAAAATTCTGCATTCCTATCTGCATCTTGCTACAATTCACTTCACATCTAAGGCTTTCTGCTGCTCTATCTTGCTCCTGATTACTACTACTCTTTTGAAGTCTGTTTCTCTTCACAGACCAGTTGCAGTTACAAAGATTCCTACCTGGCTTACTTGTCGCACTTGATCCTCGCCGAGCGTGTTCACCTTCGCTGAGGGGTCACCGTTGTGGTAGCTCACTGCAGCCTCGTCTCCTACCGGGAACGTGGCGACCTTTCCTCGTCTGCCACGCGTCACTCTAGCGCCGAGTCTAGCGACTACCTTGCTGCTTGGCGTCGCTTGGTCCCACGACCTCTCTGGAGATGGCAATGTCCCTCTCGCCAGCCTCGCTAGAAGCCGGGAACGTAGCGAACCTTTCCTCGTCTGCCACGTCTCACTCTGGCGCCGAGTCCAGCGACCGCCTTACTGCTTGGCGTCGCCTGGCTCGCGACCTCTCTGGAGGCGGCAATGTCCCTCACGCCAACCTCGCTAGAAGCCGCCGCTACCACTCACCTTGACCTCGTCCACGCTCCGTGATGGCGCCGGCTGCGGCGCATCCTTCAAAAAGCTTGATTAAGCTGCACTCTACTCTGGAAATCACGTTGCCGTTCTTTCTGCCCGACCCACTCCGCTGCTCCCTGTGCTCCTTGTGCAAGGCCAGCTGCTGTTGACATTGGTTCTCCTTAAATTTTAAACTTTCTACTGGTTCGTGCGGGCTGCGCTGCTGCAATAACTCGTCAGGCTCGCTACTAGGAATGCTTAGAAAAATGCGCGCTTGCTGTCTTCGTCCGTTACCTTATGGAAAGCGAGGTGTTGCTGCAACCTCGCCGCGTACGAATACCATTTCTCCTTGCGCGCGTCGAAGCAGGGAAAGGGACGGTATTATCTGCCGCTGACGCCGCTGGCGTGGCCATGGCCGTGATCGCTTGCAGTAAGGCCGCGTGCTGCTGTAGCTGGCGCTCCTCCCGTCTTTCCTGCCATTCTTCTTGCCGTTGTAACTGCTGCTGTATTAGCCCGATGAGTTGTGCCGTCTGGTCGCCTGTTGCCATCTTCTTTTACCTCGTCGCCAAATAAATTGTTGTATACCAAATGAAACAATCCTCTGCGTTCTGTAACAACAATTTATTATTAACCAAAATCCCAAATGAATATTCCAATAAACGCTGCCAGGAGTCACAATATCAAGGAGATGTTTCGTAGCCGGGTCGTTATACAAATTACAGAAAGCCGTTAACCAAGAATCACAAGTGAGTATGCCAGGTACAATGTTCAAGTCCAGTTGATGCTCTACAAAATGCGGTCGGTGACGGAATGGCGGGGCCCTGGCCCCGCGGCTGCCTCGTCGGCTTTTCCACCCCTTCGCAGGGGAAGGGAGTCTGCTGCGTGCCCCCTCTTCTACAGGAGGAGGGAGGGGGGGCGCCTTCCACGCCTTGGCCGCTCTCCTGGGGCGGTGAGGCGTATCGCTTCTGCAGGCGCTCTCTGCGGCGCCTGTGCTGGCCTCTGGCGTTGCTGGCGGACTTTTGTAGTGCCGGCACAGGCGGACACTACAAAAATGTAAACAAAAAGATATTAAAATACACTATAAATATTTTTTGATTTCAGCAAGTACACCTACAGCTGAAATGTGGTGGATGCAGAGAAGACGTCTGCACTTTTCTGCAATTAAATCTATCAACCAAGAAAAACCCTACAGGTGGGTTATGTCAGAAAATCCTGCATTGGCATTATTGCACAGTATTTCTTACTTTTTTATTGCTACAGTTAACAGACACTTCTCTCTAGATGGAAGGGGTATAAATATTCCTATTCCAGAATACTCCTTTACTTGCTCGAACTGAACATTCAGAAAATATAAGTATTGTGTGATAGATCAACTTTCATGGGCAAGCAGTGAATTTTAAAATAAATTAATAGGTAATGTAAATGATTTTTATTAGTAAAATGTCTGTGAGTGCCAGTCTTAATTTTTTGCCTTTGTCTAACGGATGCACGGTCACCCGTTTTGCTTTCAATTGTTTTTCGTATCAAGGACCCACAAATAGAGATGCTGGTTTGCACCACGTGTTAGGACATTTTTTTTCTTAATTTAGCAACTGTCGTTTCAGGCCCTGTAATAAGAGTTTTTCTGCCAAAAATACGCATTTTTTCGCGCAGCATTACATAACTTTAGTAAAGTAATAAGTAAATTTCAATAAGATACGAATGTTATATAATACTTGGTGTAATTCTCAAATTTGGAAAATGTTAGGATCTTTACTTTATTTAGTTACTATTAAAGATTAACTCTTTACCCTCTCCCGACAAGAATGACCTGCGAAGTTCTATTTGAAGGTGACCCCCTATATTATACACCCTTACCTACTTTATTGACAGGGGTATCGATAGAATTTGGTTATCTTGCATCTTAATTTTTTGTGCATATTTTATATCTATATGTACCGGAAGAACGCCAGCCACCTCTAATTATTCACTTGGCTTTCCCTTTCCAGGACGCATAATTGGGATTCGAATTCCTCGTGGTCTCCTCCCCAACGGCCGCCGTGTCATGGGGATGATGATGGGCGGTTTCGTATCTACGGAGATTCTAGTACCTGAATATCTCTTATGGATGTACCTGA
>JAHLJT010005491.1:0-20699 GCA_031308135.1 Acheta domesticus
CTCTATTGTGCGTCACGTAGGTCACGCAAACCTACAAGTTAAATGCTTTCCGGGAATCCGCGTGGAACAGCTGAAATCGCAAATTGAAGCTAGTGACGTGGAAGCCCCGGAAACTGTTATCATTCACGGAGGCTCCAATAATTTACGGAGATGTCGCTCATTTGATCACCTCATGGGCGACATCTACGAACTTGGGGTAGCAGCCAAAACGCGCTTTCCATCCTCGCGTATAGTGCTTAGTGGCGTCATTCGCCGCCGGGATGTTTGGTCCCGTAAGGTGGCGAGGATAAATCGGGACATCGACTTTGTGGCAAAAGCTCTCGGATTCATGTTTGTGGATCCAAACGGGTGGATCTCAGAGAGCTCACTAGGTCGAGACGGCGTCCACCTCAACCGGAGGGGCGTTGCGGAGCTCGGTGGCCTCTATACTAGAGTAGCTGAATTCTGCACACGCCCTCCCGTCGCCCGTTGACGCTGTGAGCGACCGCCGGTCTCGCGTTCCGCGGCCAAATTAAATCTACCGGCAGCGGCGATAGGAGCGGGGGCTGTTGGTTTCACTCCGGTAACGGTGGCTTCAGCGGAGACGTGTGTGACGGTGGAGAAGGCGGGGACGGAGGAGACGACGGAGACGACGGAGGCGGCGGACACGGCGGCGGTGACTGAGCTGGCGAAGGCGACGGCGGCGGCTGTGACGGCGACGGCGGCGACTGCGGTGTCGTCGGCGGCGGCGGCGGCGGCGGCGGCGACGACGGCGGAGACGGCGGCCGCGACGGCGACGGCGATGACGGCGGCGACGGCGACGGCGACGGTGGCGGCGGCGGCGGTGACGACGATGACGACGGGCGACGGAGACGACGAGGGCGGAGACGACGGCGGCGGAGGCGACGACAGAGGCAGCGACTTCGAGGGACGCGCCCTTTCAAGAACACGTTCAGGTGAGGAAGGGGTTCCTTAGGTTGTTGCAGGTGAACTGTCGTAGTATAATCAATAAAGAAATAGAGTTTTGGAATCTAGTTGATGCCTGCGATCCCGACATAGTGATAGGGACTGAGTCGTGGCTAACTGAGGAAATCGGGTCCTCTGAAATTTTTCATTCCCATTACAAGATCCTTAGGAGGGATAGAATTAGCAGAGGGGGCGGAGTCTTTATTTGCGTTAAAGAGGACATTAATATTAGATTAGAGTGGGTCAGTAGAGAGTTTGAAATGATGGGAATAGAAATTATTACGTCAGGAACTGTTTTAGAAATTATTGCATGCTATAGGCCTCCGAGCGATGGATATGACATTTTAGATAACATCATTCAGAGAACGGGAAACGAAAATGGCCATGCTATTGTTATTGGAGGCGACTTAAATATTCCGAGCGTAAACTGGGAGGGAACCGTTAGCGAAGGGAAAGTCCAAAATTTAGTAAACGGGCTGGTCTGGGAAGGGGGTTTTATCCAGGTAGTTCGGACCGGGACGCGACAGGATGCAATTTTGGATGCCTACCTAATTAGGCCGAAAGAACTTTTCATATCTTGTGAAGTTGTTGAGGGTATTAGTGACCACAAAGCGGTTCTTCTTGACTTAGACGGAAATATTTCAAGGAAAGGCATTACAATAGGAACGAAAGTACGGCAATACAAGAAAGCAAATGTAAGCGGGCTTCAAGGCTTCTTTAGGGAACAATATGACCGCTTTCTAAGAACAGAGGGCGGTATGGAAGAAATATGGGGCGTGTTTAAAGATATTATATACAAAGCTTTGCAAAAGTTTGTTCCGTGCAAAATTCTAAAAAATAATCCGGATCCAGAATACTACAATGCAAAAATTAGGAGAATGAAGAGGATAACGAGAAAGGCATTTAAGAACAGAAAGCGTAGTAGCGAGCATATGAATATTTTTCGAAATCATTCAAAAGAATTGGAGCGCGAAAAGAAAATTGCTCAGGAGGCATATTTAAAGAATATTCTAGGTGGGAAGGGAAATAACTGGACAGGCTTTTATAAATATGTTCGTAGAAGGAAAGGAAATAAAGAGGATATCCCAGTTATTCGCGAAAATGGAAACACGCTAATTACTGACAATCGGGCAAAAGCGGATACATTTAATAAGTATTTTAGTTCGGTTTTCAAAAATAGTACGGACCATCCATTTATTCAAGGGCCTTCGGTTGCGAATCAGTTTAATATTGAAGTAAACGTTCTATGGAATAAAGTAAAGTCAATGAAAAATGGTAAGTCAAGGGGTCCAGACGACATTTCTACGGATTTAATTAAACTGGCAGGAAAGGCAATATTACCGTACCTAATTAGAATTTTTCACGTGTCTTTGAATAATTCAAAAGTACCGGAAGATTGGAAATTAGCCTTTGTCGTACCAATTTTTAAAAGTGGTGACAAAACTAAATTATGCAATTATAGGCCGGTAAGTCTTACGTCAGTAGTGTGCAAGCTTATGGAGCATCTAGTTGGGAGTTACATTAAGAAAGAATGGGAAATTAAAAAATGGCTCTACGATGGGCAACACGGGTTCAGGAGTGATTATTCATGCGAAAGTCAGGTAGTCACGCTATTTCAGGATCTAGCAGATGAAATTGACGCGGGCGGGAGAGTAGATGCAGTAGTTATAGATTTTGCTAAAGCATTTGATGTCGTTCCACACGATCGGCTTGTACAGAAATTAATGAATTCAGGCATAGATCCCAGGGTGGTGGCGTGGATTAGCGAGTTTCTGCGAGATAGAAAACAGAAAGTCCGAATTGGACAAGAGTTATCTTCCGGGGCAAGCGTTACGTCAGGAATACCGCAGGGGAGTGTCATTGGCCCCTTCTATTTCTAGCTTTCGTCAATGATCTGCCGGCGCAATTAACCTCAAATGTTCGGCTATTTGCAGACGATTGCATAATATATCGTAGTATTAACTCGAAAAGAGATGAAGAAATACTGCAAAAGGATCTTGATGCGTTACATTACTGGGCGGAAAATAACGGAATGTCCATAAATAGCTCTAAAAGTAAATCCATCACTTTTGGCAGGGGTCATAATTATAGTGAAACACATTACCGTTTAAATAATGACATTATTCCGAGAGTTTCCTCGTGCAAGTACCTAGGAATTCATTTCGATAGTAAATTAAGTTGGAAAAAACACGTAGATTTTGTTGTAGGGAAAGCCTGGCGATCTCTTCACTTTGTAATGCGCATCCTAAAAAAGAGTACGGCAAACGCGAGGGAAATTGCTTATTTATCTCTTGTTCGTCCAATAATGGAATATGGAACAATTTTTTGGGATCCGCACAAGATTATGCAGTGTAAACACTTGGAAAGGATTCAGCATAGGGCAGCTAAATTTACTTTCAGGGACAAGAAAACGGCAGGGTGGGATTCACTCAAAAACAGGCGATCAGTAGCAAGACTCTGCGCCTTGTATAAAGCTTATAATGGTCCAGCTTGGAAAGAAATTAATCGGCGGCTATGTATTCCTACATACATCAGTAGAGTGGATCACAGGCTCAAAATAAATTTAAGACAGCAGAGAACGGATGTCGGGAAATTTTCTTTTACAAATCGAACGATTACGGAATGGAATAGATTGCCTGCAAAAACCTTTGAACCCTTTCCTCAAAGTGTTCAACAGTTTAGGAAATTAATTTAGGGTATTATTAAGTAAATGAGGGAGAATAGTGGGTTATATAGCGATGCATAAGTGTTCTATTGTGAAGTGAGGTGTAGTGCAGTGTATAGCAGAGAAATAAAGAAGGAAATGTTTTCAGCTCTTAGTGAAGTGAAGTGCAGTGAAGTGCAGTGTAATACTAATGCAGTGTGTGTGTGTGTGTGTGTGTTTTCTCTCTTAATGTAATTTAATGTTTTATGAATCAGTCAGTTTTTAATATTATTATCATTATTTTACCATTATTATTACTACAATTAGTATATAATTTGCTTCTTCTTCTTCTTATTATTATTGTTGTTGTTGTTGTTGTTATTATTATTATTATTATTATTATTAGTGGTTTTGGAGTTCTATATTACAGAAAGGCTGTGTATATTTATGTTTTTGTAATTAGCTGCCACCGGGTTATGCCCAATTGCAGTTTAAATAAATCTAATCTAATCTAATCTAATTTATTCTTTTTTCACAAAATTTCAAACATTTGTCACTTCTGTACAATAGATTTCTTCATTCCTTTGATATGCTTTGATTGTGGTCATATGTTGATGTTATATACAAAAAACCATTAGGATTCAAAAATATCTAAGTTCAGTGAAGAATAGTTTTATTTCACTACTTTGTGTATTGTTTGAAAATTAAAGTTATTTTTGAGTGTTGCATTTCATTTCATCTTTATTCTATATATCTCCTGATTTTTGCATAGTTTCATTTTTGCTAGTTTTGTAATAAAATAACAATCCATTATTTCATTTATTCTTCAGTTTCAATAATATTTTATTAATTCTGGAAATTAAAATAATTTTAAAATTATAAGTCATTTTTTTAATGAAATGTATTATATTTAATTTTAAAATAATAATAATAATTATAATTTCATGAGTGAATTGTGAATTAAATTATTTTACTATTCGCCTATTGCTATTTATAAGTCAAAACAACATTAATAATTATAATTTCAGCAAATCTGCATTTCTGAAGGACACTACGTTCATTTAAATACGCCGCGTCGGTATCCTTCATGCACTTTCACGTTTCATTTCGATGAGGTTGACAGTGCCGAAATTCCGCCATGTTGAATTTTTAGGGTCTTTTCTTACGTGGAGACCCCCATATACGGGGTTCCGCTCCGACGTGCTTATCTACCTAATTTGAATTTATTTTCACTACTAATCAAACACAACAACGTGCGACCGCCACACAACAGCAACGACAACGTTGCCGACGAAAACCGTAACTGCTGGGGTTCTTCACTCTCACTTCCTAACATATGCTAGCTCCCCCACTTTCCAAAATTCGTCACATAAATTTGTAATCAGGTGGGCTGTGACCGGCTCCATACAGATTATACCGTAAACAATAGCCTCTGTTGTAATGCCGCCAGAATTCTATCTACATAAATAAAACACTTGTGTGAGAGAAAACTCGGTAGGCAATTGTGCCATTCTTGATTTAATAGAAATCAAATCAACTGTTTCATATTTCATGGACCTTGGTCCTGACTACTCACGTCAATACAATAACAATGCAATTCACAACACATAAAATATACACTGGAAATACACACATAAATAAACAAAACAAACAATCAAATAAATACACTGAAGTTACTTTTTTGGAGAAAATCTCTTTGAAAATGAATTTTCTCTCTTTTGGATTGCATATGCTTTCTTTTCCAAATAATTTTAATAATTAGAATGGCCATTCGTTACTTTCTAGGTCTAGTACAATCTTGGACTTCAACAAATTATTTATCTTCTCGAAAAAAATTAAATGATTAAAAAGTGCGTGAACATCCCTGTACGACGCCTTCTTGATTTTAATGCACAAGATTGCTGCTCCGGGCTCCGAACTAGCCTCCTCCGGTGGACCGCTCGCTCGCTCGCTCGCTCCTGCATAATTGTTTCATACAGAACAGATGTGTGCATTGACACCATTTACGACAATTTCAAGCATTTCCGAGCAAAATTTTTTTTTCAATAATTTCATATCTCTTCCACACTTGATACATTCACGCCTTGATGCAATTAAAATCAATATACAAGTTACTTGCATATATAAAGAAAACTGCCATTATCTTTCCTAAATATGAACATTTAAGGTTAAACAATGGAAAGCACAATACAACAAACAGCTCTCTCCAAGGAGGTTATAGTATTTTATAATTTCTTCCCTACAGACACGCAATTCCTGCATAAATGAACTCAATCGTAGTCATCATCCTCTGGTGAACTAAACAATTGAACATTGATGCACTCTTGAATCTATGTCATGTTAGGCAAAAAAAAAGTCCAGAAAAGTAATTATTTTGTGAATACGTTAAGGTTTGTGATTGTAAATCATAGCCTATGTTACTCCAGACCTTTAAAGGAAGCTAGTAACAAAGTTTCATCAGTATTGGTTCAGTAGATTCAGAGATTATCGCGCTGTAAGCCAGTGCAGTTCTGTATTTACATATATTAGTATTAGTATAGATAACAATATTATAGATAAGAAAATTTTCATTAATTTTTATATCCTGTTTTGTTTTAGACAGTCATACTTACAGGTTTATTATTAACTACATATCGAATATATATATATATATATATATATATATATTTAATTAATTTACCCTTTGCACCTAAGTGCTGCAGGATTATCCTGCTTAGGGATAGAGGAGGTGAGGACTCCTCTTTCAGGCCATTTTTCCGGTTTATCCCACTTCCAAGGCCCTCTGTACAGAAGAATGTAACGGGTATTCGTAGATGGTCGTAACTCTAGAAGTGGGGTGAAGATGGCGTGGCAAGCGTCATGCTTCAACTGGACACCTTTTTACCCAATATTTACTGTTAATAAAGCCAGTAAATATTGGTACTCATTTGGAAAGAAGGTTGAGTGAACCTTAGGATCGCCCTGAAGAGAACATCATCGGATAAAAATCCCTGCCATGCTTGGATTTGAACCCGGGTATTATATATATATATACACACACACACACACACACAGACACCACATATATATTGCTACCAGTTTGTCCCCTCCCCAATTTTTCTGCTCAGTGTGGCTTCTGACACCATGGAAGGTGTTGAGAGTTTGTTTCTTTACAAAATGCAAGATTTTTTTAAAAATTACAAATAGATTTTAAGTAAGAATAACATAATCTATCAAGGTAGCTCATTTGTACCTGTACATAATTATAATTTACACCAATATCTTTTACTTAAAACATAAAAGGTAGAAAAAAAATCAATTTATTTTAGTTAATTTGTTTTACTGAAATCCTAAATGTTAAAAAATTGTAATTTAGCTTATAAGAATTTCTTTTTATATAAAATAGACATGAAGAAGACGAAAAGAGCTCCTTGAAATGGTCATATTTCACAAAGTTCCACACTACATTTTAATAAAATTCCAAATATAAAATATTTTTATTAACCTTTTGGCTTTCAATAAGTACCAATATGACTGTCTAAAACAACACTGACAAAGAAATCTAATTATAACCCAAAGACAGAAGATAGTGGAATATGAACATTTTGACATAAAAGGCCTACTAACTGTCCAAATTCATTATTTTTCCTTTGCGAATTCAACTGAATGAAATCTAGAACAGACTATGACTTGTTCCTTACCTTCCTCGTCATGGTGGTGACAAAAACAAACATTAATCAGAATTTCATGTACA
This sequence comes from Acheta domesticus, assembly GCA_031308135.1. Lineage (NCBI taxonomy): Eukaryota > Metazoa > Arthropoda > Insecta > Orthoptera > Gryllidae > Acheta > Acheta domesticus. Next base: position 7,323 of record JAHLJT010005491.1, read on the forward strand.
TTTTTCAACATAAACATATTTAATATTTCTTTATTCCATTTCACAAGAAAAGGTGGAAACCTACCAAATTATTTTCCTATAATATCTTTTTAAAAATTTTCTGTTTTGAAGAAGCTTCACAACTACCCAAATAGATTATTAGTTGATTAGATAGCTGTGTAGTTTCCAACTTGTCTAGATCTGTGTGTAGCCTTTATAACTTCTCAGAATATACAAGAATAGTTATTAGTTTTTTCTCAACAAAAAGAAGTCACAACATGAATAGGGATATTATTATTCCACTTTTGTTGATCATTATTTAAATTATAACATAGAACTTTTTAAAAAAATTTATTACATCTGATTGATTTAATGCTAAAAATAAATACAACTACACTCACAGGCATGACTGAGCCGAGTGATTGGAGGGAGATGTTGGAGGAGGGGACTCTTACTTTAAATTAATGATAGTTATTATAAGATATTAAACAGCAAACACCTGAGCATGAATGCTCATTAACGTTATTCATCTTTAGTAACATCTTTGAAAATAAATTTAAAAACTTTCTGAATTTGAGGGTGAAACAAAAACAATTGTACATGAATACAACTTTCTTTGTCATTACTATAATGAACGGCCTTTTATCCTTCGTAATCAATTATTAATTTAGGAACAATACTCTTTTGTTAAGGTGTTGCCTCAACATTTGTTTGTGGAGTGTCACACTGTTTGTAGTTGGTACATGGTGCAACCTAATTTTCATGGAAATGCTCACTATAGCTTTGACTAATAAAATAATATGGCTTTCAGGAAACAAGTTGTCACTGGCATGCATTTCTAGTTCCTGAAAGACACAAATGTCCTGCAGTTTTTTTCCAGTACTTGCATTTGCACACTTAAACTCACATTGCCTTTGGGTGGCATTCCATTTTCATTACTTTCTTATATCTAATTTTTTACACAGTGAACATATTTTTCTTAACCATCTTATTTCACGAATGTTTTCATACACTGAAATAATATATTTATACTGCAGAAAACAGCCAAAGACAAACTACTAACTCGCTATCAGTCGCAACGAACTGCAAATTATACTCTTCTACCTCTACAAGAAATCAACATACAATACATGTACGTTACTTTACAACGCATTGCCTGATGACATAAAAAATTAAAGTCGGTACACAAATTTAAGTTAAAAGTAAAATCTTTTCTGCTGCCAAACTGTTTCTATACAATTAGAGACTATACTGATCGTGAAAAAGAAAAATAATGTTTAATGTAACAAAACAAAGATATATAATGAATTAGTTTACGTTTGCATTGTATACATTTTAAAAAAAATATTTAATACGCCTGTAACAAGTAATGTACTTCAGCTTCCGGGTCAATGACCCCCATCTCGATCAGGTTTTTGTCCAGTTTCCCTGATCCATTGAGCAAATGCTGAGATGGCCCCTTGTTTTGCTTCTGGACGTAAATGTAGCTTCACTGTGCGCACGTTTTGTTGAACACTCCTTTTGCTTGTAGTTCATTTACCGTTGAAATTGATTTTCTATAACATGGGAAAAAACATTTTTATTTTTCTAAAATATTATTTTCTACATTCATTTTTTTAAAATAAAATTCTGGCCCTCAAGAAAACGTGCGCAGATAAATTTCTTTGCCCACACGTCATATACAGTTTTTACTGTTTTTTGACAAATAAATAAATAAATAAATAAATACCCACGTTCAAAGCACGTTTCTTCCACTACAATGGCGGCGGGCAACCCCTTCAAATTATTCCGCGACAGCAGCGCTCTCAGTGAGTCTAGTTTATTTCCAATGTCTTTGGTCGTCACCGCCGAAACCACACAAAACTAGCATCAATAGGTCGCGTGCTCCTTCCGTGGCAGATTGAAATAAATTAATACTTCGGTATAAAATTCTGTTCATCATGTGGTAGCAGTATTTTAAAACAAACTTTAAAAAAATCACGTTTTCGCACAACTTCGAAAATAATAATTCTAATATTGTTCCATTTACGAACACTGTCTCTGCAAGTTGCACCAATTCGAAACTCAATCTTACCACGTCATAACTTATTACTCGGAAACACACAACTTAAAACTTCAAAGAATTGTACTGACAAATATAGCTCTTGCGTGCCGTACCACTTCTAGAATCTCTCCTCACCCATTGTTGTCTCATACCTTTTATAATCTTATGCTAAACAGAATACATTCGCCGGCATTATTGACCTATTCACGTAAAGGTAAAATAATCATATTTTATTTATTTTATAGTTTCCAGTTGCTTGACAATGTTCTAAATTTATCATTAATTCGTAGTGTCTTAGTACTATTCTTTAAATGACTGTTCTGTCTTATTCCGCCGAAAACATTTATTTCAATATCATCTTTTCTTACATGATCATATACTATCAAATGTTTTTTTTGTTTTTGTTCTGAATTTGTAACTCGAAAAACTTCAATTATAATTTTCCCCTGCGTCCTAAAATTTCAATACTATTTTCAGAAATTCGCCAAAATTCCTATTTACATCCTCATCAATTCCAATACGACACAACTCATCAGTTTCAGTCGGAAAAGTGAAAAATATCAATTTGCTTCACTGATGACGTCAGAACTTGTAATATGCATTTCACGAAAATTAACATAGCAAGGTAACCCGTGGTCCGATTTTGATCAAATAAACTCCAGAATTCTTCTTTATTGATGCACTATCTAATTGTGATGCACAAATACATTTTTCTCCGGGCGCTTCAGTAAACAAAAAGTATTGTATATGCGCGACACCGCCGTCACTTGTCTATTCTATCCTCGGTTCGAGATAGTCCCCGTTTTGGTATACTCTATTCCACTTTATTAGGTCTTTTTACTTTCCCGTATACGTACGTATACACGGAGTGATATACGTAGTATAGGGAAAGTTATGTAATGCTGCGCGAAAAAATGGCCAATTTTCGGCGGAAAAAAATTAATTGCCGGGCCATGAAAACGAATAAGTGGATAAAACCAGTTGCTAAATTAAGAAAAAAAATCCTCTATCTCGTGGTGTGGTCAAAATCCATGATTTGTTGCTTCTTTATACTTAAAAATCGATTGACGGCATTCCGTCCGTCTGTCCGTCTGTGGTCAACGCTAGCGCCTAAACCGTTCGGTCGATTTTCTTCAAAACTGATATTCCCCAGTCGATCTGATTCTAGTCAAAGCTTTGTGATTTTGAAAAAGATTCTTTAAAATTTGGGGGTACTTTATATGAAGCCCCCCGGGGATTTTCAACATTTTCTCAAAAAACGGCTCCAAATTTTTTCTTTAAATTTCTTGTATGAATAGAGGAAAATACACTTTTTAACATGGCATAGGTCCGATTTTCACGTACAGCTCTGAATTTTCGAAAATTGTGAAAGTTTGAATTTTTTCGGCGTCTTTCTCCAACTACAAAATTGAAGATAGAGATTTTTTCTTCAAATCAAATTTGTTCTGCATATTGAGTTCTTTAATAAGGTCATGTAAATGTTTTTCACAATTTTGGTAGTTTTCGTGCAATATTGCGTGCAATATGTGCAATTTTAAAAAATTACACAAACAAAATTTTCTCAAAAACGGCTCCAAATTTTTTCTTTTCAACTTTTGGTAGGGATAGTGGTAAATGTACTCTATCAATGACATAAAAGCCATTTTGGTCTATCGGTTGGTTTTTTCAAAAATTACCAAAATGTAAATTTATTTACTTGTCTCTCACGTCGTTAATATTTACATTATCGGGATTTTTTTACATTATTATATTTACGAGTATATATGCTTTAAATAATGTCAAGTAAAGTTTCTCGAAAACACTACCGTTTTCTGTGAAAAGTAGCTCAAACTTCGGCATTTTCAGAAATGCTCAAACGTCATTTTCTCGTATATGGCTGCAATTTTTTTCTTGAAACTTTTGTAACGGATAGTGCTAATTACACTCATTAGTATAGCGTGAAGTTTATTTTGTTTTTTTCAAAAATTTATATAAATGTAAATTTTTTGAAAAATCTCTCACATCTTTAATATGCACATTATCCGCAATTTGTAAAGATGATTATATTTGTGAGTGTAAGTGCTTCAAATAACTTCAAATAAGTATTTTGAAAACTCAAAACTTTTCTGTGAAAATGAGCTTCAAATTTCGCATTTTTAGTAGTGCTAAAACTGCCATTTTCTCTTAAACGGCACATAATTTTAAAAGAAAATTGCCATTTACGGCTAGGTTTTTGTGTTCTTTAATATTCTAAAATTAATGTTTCTGTTCTCCCAATAGGAAACCGAAAATTTAAGAAAATGACAAAAAAATTTACTTTTGGCGATGATAGATGGTAGCTGGCAAGAAAGAGTATGTGGCAATTCCGAATAGCTAGCGAAGACCCAGGAAAATAGAAAACTAATACGGGAAAGTCTGTGCCGTTCTGTAGCACCACTAGTTTATTAATATTTTTGAAAAATAATTTGAATGGCTCATGTATGATCCTGGATCATTACAATTGTGACGAAAATGCACAACCTAACTAGTTGGAAGCCGAATTTGATTCGGATAATATAATTTTGGGGGGCACTTCATACAGAGCCCGTACATCGTTAAAGTTTACTCAAAATTTGCTCCAATTCTTTCTAATTGTTAGCTGAATATGAGTAAAATGCTCTTGCAATTGTGATTTATGTGCGATTATTAGTAAATTCTCTCGAATTCGGAACTTTGATTTCATGTTTTGTGATCCTGACCTACAACACCAAAATTGAAACCATATATTCTTTTATGTAATCTATTTGTCAATTTTAGATCTTTAATTTTATAGTTTACAGTTTTTCAGAATATTTATATTTTTCCGTAATTTGAATATTTTGAGGAAATCTATATTTCATTCGAGCACTGTGCATATTAACTGTGTATTTGTTGTTATTGTGCATCAGAAATACTGTTCCCTTCTCTATTCAAAAACTAGTGGTGGGCATCATTTCTCGAGTTCTTTATACCAGTTACGCAATATAAAATTCAAGTTACACCCGAGCGAAAATTTCTCAAATTCTATCTGGATTACATATATTGTCGTGGCCAATGACGTCTCATCTCTTAATTAAGAATCGAGGATTGACCCAAAAAACCTCCTTTTGGGAGTGTTTCGCACCCGCGAAATCATTCTCCGGACTAGTATTTGAACTTGACAGCATAGGTTTCAAGATTCCATTATACTATCCAACTGGTGATATACAAGGAGCCCCATCAACTACAGAAAAGCTAGTAGTGCTACAAAAACACATACTTTATCGCGTTATTGAGAATAGCTACGTAATATTGAAATATTGCATTTTCTGCTCTACTAACACCTCAGCTATTATTTAAAAACGTCCAAGAAGCGAACAACGCACAACAAACCAGCACAGCGTTGTCAAAACTATGTGCATTCGCTTGGCTAATAATACCAATACTGTGATATACCTTAAATGACGTACAATTTATTTGAGTAAATAAGGGACAAAATATTCTAAATATCACCAAGGGACTTGGGTTTCTGTGGTGCAGGTTCGCAGGTGGCACCGTAAAAACATAAATAACGCGAGTTCATTATTAGCCAGGTGCGAGGTGCACCATAGGTACCGTGTGTAATCACGCAGGTGGCACCGTAGCAACGCGGACAATACGAGTTCGTTCGAAGACAGGCGTAAGTGACACCGTAGATACTGCAAGAGCTGGGTTGCTATGGTGCATACATGCAGTGTGACACCGTAGCAACGCGAGATATGAGTTCGTTTAAAAGTGGGTGCGGGGTGCACCGTAGTGACCACAATATTGTAAGTGGTTCAGAAATGGGACAGGAAGGGTGACGTCAACGGACGTTTCGAAAAGTTTGAAAAACAATGGAGGGAGAAATAAGGCGAGGTTTCAAGGGTTGACAAGGGGAATATTATTTCATTCTGTCTTGTGTCGTGTTGGTGCACGTATCGCTGAGAGCTGTGTTAAGTTCGAATAGTGCTTATTAAGACTTGTAATATTTTGTGGGAGTGAATGCTGGAAAGTGAACTTAAAATATTTTCGCTCTGGAGCTACAAGTGTGGGCTTATAAAATTTTACTATTGAATTGTGAGTTAAAGAGTTAGATGAGAGGGATTTTATTCTGTTTATGGGAAAGTAATTAGTTGGAAATAAGTGCCTACACCAGGCGTGATATAAGTGCGTAGGTAGTGTTTTTAATGTGATTATACTGCGAGCAAACCGTTCTGCCGACTTGACACCTCCAGACTGAGGAGGGGAGAGGGGGTTCCGTTATCCAATCAGAGGCTTCAAATTGTGATGATGTCACTACAGAGTTGCCGACGTTTACTAAGAAACAAATTAAATGTAATGGCGCAAAGCAACTGAAAATTGAAGAGCGCCGAGCGCCAAGAGGAGCGCCATTACTTCTTTAGTTATGCATCATGCGTCGTTTAGTGACAAAGGCTTACTTAAAGGCTGATTATAACACGATTATGACACGATGTATATGTACATCCACCTTACGGGACATTTTTAATTTCTATATTTATGCCAATGCATTCAATAGGACGCCTCCTTGAAAACCTTGTAAATAACAGGTAAAGTCAGTAACTTCGAAAAGTCCTGCATTTTTTTTACTGTGACGTTTACTTTTAACGTTCTGTGAAAGGTATGTATTGAAACCAAAATGTCTTGCTTTTAGATACTTCTCTCTTATAAATCTTTCATAATGAATGCTATGCATCTTCTTTCTTAAAACGCGTATCGCTGTACTTACTTTCATCTGCTTATGCAAAAATGTTTCGTTATTCCTTGCTTTGGCAGGATTATAGTGTAAGGTACTGCGATAAAATTGTGTAACAGAATTTCATCAAATAAACTAGTGTCATTATTACAATTCTACCAAAAATACAATAAGTTGGACGTGTATGCATCAACAGCTGATCTCACGCAAGAACGAACATGTGTCTGCCGCCCGAGTACGTGGCAACATTGCTCTTCCCACTCCCGGCTGTCAAGTCGGAAGAAGGTTTGCTCTCAGTATAGAAGAAGTTGGACTTGGTCTCGGATCCTCGTAGACTTCAGCAAGAGTGAAGATTGGACTACAGCGACAAGAATATTCTACGTGGCGACGTCTAATGAGAAGCGTCGTGCGCGCGAAGAAGGAACAACGGATAAAGATTCGACAACGCTGTTATTGCAATACCAAAAAGATGCTCATGGCCTAATGATAATTTAAAACAAGCCATTATAAGTTAAATTATTGATCTTTCATGTTTAACAAACTGTAATTCATAGTTGAAAGAAAGTTGATTGCCATTACGTGCAATCTTAAAGTAGATGTTTCAGATTCCTCGCCACTTCTTCGTATGAATGACAGATTGAGTAATTGGCTGCGGAGTAAGAAGCAACAACTATTTTATAAGAACCCAATCGACCGAGCTAGCAGGATGTTTATTTATGAGAATTGATAATATATAATCAGGGATTTAACTGTAACCATTTCCTGGCGCCCAAATGATTTAGAAATTCCGGAACTTACTGAAACTTCACTTACGTGAAATAATCTTTTGAAGCTGGATTTTAAGAATCGGTGAATCCTGGAGGAAGATCCCAGACACACCGATAGCTCGACGAACGTTTTAATACAGTAATTAGAATATATTCAATTAGCATTAAAATAATTACGGAAATTCTGGCCGCTCACATCGTTAGTTCCCTTTTGTCGTAAGATAACAATTCCGTTAGCGTTTCATCGTTTTTTATTCAATACGCAGTAATTTTCTTAGGGATCAGATAATATCAAATGGTATATACCATATCTCATTGGACATTCTGAGGAGTAATTTATAAAAATCTGCTGCGAAGTTCATCGCAAACGGAAGCACTGGATCTTCGGCCGAGGAGTTACACCACTATCAGCTGCAGAGGCGTAGCGTCCATGGATGTGGATGCATGTGTTACATACTCTGACACTATCAGCTATTTATATTTTAAAATGATTATAAAATGTCTATTTGTTATTTTCTTTATCTACAACAAAATATTACATTATATTTCAAACATTGTGTCGCGTCGTTGAGAATTTAATTCTTCACTAGGATGAACGAATCAGTCTGAAATGCCGCCTACCCTACCCTGTGAATCAGATTGCACAGTGACCCATTACATCCCGGGTGCCTACGAAAAAGCTGTCGTTTTACGAAACTTCATTGTTCTCTTCGCCGTTTGTAAGAGAACGAGATTAATTAATGAAGATTGTAGTTTTATTCCAGTTTTATTACCTTATTTTAATGTATTTAGCAACTATATATTTGTAGCAATTTAGGTTAGGGATTGTGTTGGTTGGATGCACAAGGGTATGTGACTGTGCAATCCACACCTGTGCCCTACAATGGTGAGCACAACCCAATCCAAAGTGCCTACATAAATATGGAGTCGTATTTTTGTGCCGTGGATAAATTATAGCACATGAGAAAAAGTTAAAAATATTTGAAAAATGTATGAGAGGATAGAATTTTATTTAAACCGTCAACACAGGTTATGTTGAGCAATACAACACTGATATAAGGGAAAATAGGGAAATTCTGTCACACTTCATTCGAGTTGTATGATTTTTTGGGGGTTATAATTGTCTAATTTATGTTGATATCTGCATGAAAGTATTTAGTTTTCGCACCAACTGTTGTACCTTTTGTAGTGAGTAGAGTATTTGTGGCATGGCTTTAGAATACTCTTCTCTAATCATGGCCCTATGGAATGCATTTCTATATTGTCCAGGATATCAGTCTTCTTTTTCGAATACAGGTTTACAAAACTATTGTATTCTATTTTTCTGCAGTTGTAGAATTCACGTAGTTCTGACAACACTGCAATGGAAACAGTGAGTTGTTTGCTTTTTGGTTGAACTGGACGTTTTTAAATAATAGCTAAGATGTTAGTAGCGCATAAAGTACAATATTTCAGTATTACATAGCTGTTTCCAATAATGTGGGAACGTATGTGCTGTTGTAGCACCACTAGTTTTAACTAATTTCAAAATGTCAGAGAAGCTTCATGTAAAATACACCCTAAAATTAAAACATCGGTTTTAAATCCCAGGGGCCCCGACAGAAAGATTGGAGATTATCAGTTTTGGAGAAAATTATATGAACGGTTTCTTCACTAGCGTTGTGCTACAGACAGACATTTTGCCGTCAATCGATTTTTCGGTATGAAAGACGCATAAAACATGGATTTGGGCTACACCACGAGTTGAGGATTTTTTCTATATTTAGCAACTGGATTTATCCACTTTTTCGTTACCAGGGCCCACTAAAGTTTCTGGGACCCGATTCAACTCGACCCGTGGCCAAAATGCAATTTTCAACTTCAATAAATGAATTATTACACACCGTAATATGAAGTAAACACTCCAAAGTTATCTGTTTTGCACCCACGTTGTTGATTGGTGGCCTCCCTGTCGATTTTCGACAGGGCACGCTCGTAAATCTGGTACTTCCCCGTCTGGTCTCCGCACCGAAGTGCAAGCCGTCAAGCCAAGGTGAAGTTCGAAAGTGTGCTGTCTTTGCGTGTTTATTCTGATTTCTTTGAAACTAGTCATTTAAGTAAACTATGGAATCTATCTCTACCGCTACCGCAACTGCGTTAGAGAGAAAGTTATCTAATGCTGCGCGAAAAAGCGGCGAATTTATGCCAGAAAAACACTTATGACAGGGCCCTAGTAACGAAATGTAGATAAATCCAGTTGCTAAATTGAGAACAAATCCTCTAAAGCAGACCTGCACAGCATTTTGAACTTTCACTGACCTCAAGAGCTGCGTGCGGGCAACTCGGGTGCAAATGAGAAAATCGATGAAGGGTGGGGATGAGACTCAATCTATGAGTCGGGACCACCAATCAGAATGCGCAGTTCGAAAGATAGCGCGTAAATTTAAAGAGCAATCGGCAAGAACGTGACGGTCATATACATTTCAAGTAATATTGTCTTTTGTATTATATTGCAAATGTTTGTTCTAGGTATATGACAGGGTGAAATATGAAACTACCACGATTTATACATATTAGATTTCGACACCAAGTATTATAATTGCTTGTAGGACTTATAATGAAATTCGCTTTGCTACCATGTAATCACAAATTTAGTTTTGTGCTCAACACAAATTCAAGACTACTGAATAGTTTTAGTTTGATGGCAGCAATAAACTATTTTATATTAACTATGTTTAATTCAATAAGACGGTTCTCTCAAAGCAAAAACATATTGTTCTTAAAAAAATCATGTTTATTTTCTGTTCTATTTTCTGACAAGAGTGTAGAGTGTTTACGAGATCGTATAAAAATATAAAGCCCTTTGCATTCTTTTTAACCAATACCCATGATTATCTTATGATTGTCCGTAACATATCGTCACAGAAGTTTCCTTGTTGATCTCTTTTATTCAGTTTCATAATGGGGAAAATGGTCACCAATGTGCTATTAAACATTACCCTTCTTGGAATTGCCACATATTCTATTTTTATGTCAATCTTGATGTGAGAGATTGCTGTCATGATTTTGTTCATTTGTCTATGATTTGGAGATTATAACTGTTGGATATAGCGAAGATGCCCCTTTGCCTCCTTAACTTCTTTGACCTGCCCCGAGTGACACATCTCTCACCGGACGGGCTTAGAGGCCCAACAATCGCCAGGCCGGAAGTTCTGCCACTTCGACACTGGCGGTCGTGACGTGCGGACGTATGTTGTGTGAGGCAAAAATGGCGAGGTTTCGGGTGGAACTACACAACGCCCTCTTATCCTCAAGCATCTAGTTTATTTTACTGAATGCGACGTTAATACATGTTTGTTAGAGTGTCGCAAACTTTGACAACGGACACGACAGTTCGTTTTCGTCCTTTTATTTGAATACCAAGTGAAAAGGTGTAAATCGCAAGGGCAGGAGGCATGCTTCCCCTTTGCTACTTGCTATTTCAGCCATTGTCAAGGCTTACACGTGAGCAGAACTACATTCAAATACCACCGCTCTGTGTGGCATTTCCTCGTCCTGGGTCAGCCACGGATGGATCACGTCCGCCAAATTGAGTGTTTGCGTACGACCTACTGGCAAACTCCAGGAAACTGTGCTATCTTCAAGGAAACTGTAACGTTTTCAATTGTTTAATTGCATGTGCATTCTATTTGTATCTTCAGGTGTTTGTCATGCATTATGTATTAATTACTCATTGGTTTGTATATTAATTACTCATTGGTCAGTACATTCACATATTCTAATTGTATCTCCAGGTGTTTGTCATGCATTATGCATACATTTGTTATAGTGACTTCCCTGTTCTCATTTTCAGTTTAAGATATTGTACTGATCACTCTATTCAGATTGCATATGGTTTGAATGCCATTTATACATCATATTGTATCTGTAACTTCATTATTTCTTGTATAATTAAAATTAGATCATAAAATATGGATTATTTGTCACCACTCTGAGCCACCGAAGATGTGAAGTTAGCTACCTCACCCCACGATCCTTACTACAGTCCACTGCTGTGGTAGCAACACCTCACAATAACATTCCTGGTGAACAATCAATTATTAAATTGCAATTCTGTGTTAGAATTAAATATTTGTTCTTATTAATAAGCATATATTTTAAAGCTATTGCTTTAAAATAATTCTTAAGAGTCACAATGAGCATGTTATTTTCTTTTAAAAAATAGAAAATGAAAATACATACAATGGTGGATACAAAGGTGGATATACAGTAGTGCACAGAACGTAAACAGTGAATTTATTTATTATTTATTTATTGTCAAAAAAACCAGTAAAAACTGTGTATGACGTGTGGGGAAAGAAATTTATCTGCGCACATTTTCTTGAGGGCCAGAATTTTATTTTAAAAAAAAAAAAATGAATTTAGAAAATAATTATTTTAGAAAATTAAAGATATTTGAAAAATGTTTTTTCCCGAGTTATAGAAAATCAATTTCAACTGTAAATGAACTACAAGCAAAAGGAGTGCTCAACAAAACGTGCGCACAGCGAAGCTACATTTACGTCCAGAAGCAAAACAAGGGGCCATCTCAGCATTTGCTCAATGGATCAGGGAAACTGGACAAAAACCTGATCGAGATGGGGGTCATTGACCCGGAAGCTGAAGTACATTACTTGTTACAGGCGTATTAATTTTTTTTAAATGTATACAATGCAAACATAAACTAATTCATTATATATCTTTGTTTTGTTACATTAAACATTATTTTTCTTTTTCACGATCAGTATAGTCTCTAATTGTATACAAACAGTTTTGCAGCAGAAAAGATTTTACTTTTAACTTAAATTTGTGTACCGACTTTAATTGTTTAATGTCATCTGGCAATGCGTTGTAAAGTAACGTACATGTACTGTATGTTGATTTCTTGTACTGAGCTGTTGATACTGGACACTTGATGCACGTGATTTCTACGGCGTGTGTTGTAATTATAAATATCAATATTGCATGAAAATATGTTCCCTCCGTTAAGTAGGTCATTTTTGACAAATATTACAGATTCGTAAATAAATAGACAAGGCAATGGTAGGATTCCCAGCTCAATGGAAAGAGGCTTGCAGGAATCACGTGGAAGGCATTTTTTCATTATTCGAATAATTTTCTTTTGCAATCTGAAGGTCTGAATACTACAGGATGAGCTTCCCCAGAATATTATGCCATATCTCAGGCGGGAATGCACATTTGCAAAATAAACGCAACGAGCTGCATGAAGGCTGACAGAATTTGAAAGAATTCTGAATGCATAGCATAATGAACTTAATTTACTGTTTAATTCTGTTATATGTACATTCCATTTGAGGTTTGATTGAATTGAAAGACCTAAAAATTTTCTTGTCTCAACATCAGCTAATTGCATATTGTTCATTTTCAATGGAACATGCGATTTCCGATTTGAGATGCAAAACTGCATTGAAACAGTTTTTCTTTCGTTAACAATTAATTTGTTATTATTAAACCAATTTGAAACTTCTGAAATTGTACTATTTACTGCTTCTTTTTTGCAAAGAACATTCGTGTCATCAGCAAACAGAACCGTTCTTCCATTTTTAATAGACGAGGGCATATCGTTTACATATAACAGAAAGAGAGTAGGCCATAAGATCGAACCTTGTGGGACCCCATGCTCAATTGGCAAAGGATTGGAAATATAAGTAGTAATGTCCTTTCCTGCCAGTATGGTATTTCTACTCTTTGAGTCCGATGTTTAAGGTAAGAAGTTATCCAATCTAGGGCAATACCACGAATTCCATACGAAGGTAATTTTGAGAGCAAGATCTTATGGTCAATAACGTCAAAAGCTTTCGAGAGATCTAAGAATATTCCAATAGGTACTTCATTTT
>JAHLJT010005493.1:0-22640 GCA_031308135.1 Acheta domesticus
CGCACAAGGGCCACGGTTTCCGGTTAAAGTATTCAGCCTTCGATGTTATTACTGGATAGCTTTTGGTGACGAGTTCTTGTAAGAATTTCGTCTTCCGTGTTATGAAATTAGGCTACATTTCTTAATAATACCAAATTGTTGTTCTTGTTAGGATCCCGATATGTATGATAAAAATTAGTCCTTTTATGATAAAGGTTTTGCGTAGTGTGGTGTAGTCATCAATGGTGTTGACCTTAACTTCTGTAATATGGTCCTCTGACTCTTGTGTGATGAAATTGAAGAAGGTCTTTTACTTTTTTCTAGTAGTTCTGCATGCACTGGTAGATCGTGGATAAGTATTGGTGGGATTTTTGATTCTTCTGAATGGAGGAATCACTGGAAATTGTATTGGATGCATCGGGATTAGATGTAAGTGGTGAATATCTGTTGCCTGTTGGAATGTTATAGATTGGCAATTTGTCGGGGGAAGGAAGCTGGTTGTTTTGAGATAAGTTGCACTTCAGGGGGCATATTTTGGGGAGTTGACTGAAAATTTGGACCTATGCCACCTTAATAAGTGCATTTTACTCTATTCTTACAAGAAATTTAAATAAAAAAATTCGAGCAGCTTTTGAAGAAAAGTTTGAAAATGTCCTAGGGCTTTCATTTAAAGTACCCCAAATTTTGAAGAAAGTTTTTCAAAATCTTGCAGCTTTGACTAGAGCCAAAATAGACGGGTTTTCTTCAATTTGGAAAAAATTCCTACGAGTGGTTTAGCGCTAGTCACAGACAGACAACGGACAGACGGACGTTTCCTTTCAATTGGTTTTCGGATATCAATGTAACGATAACCGTGTATCGATGTATCGAACAGCACATCGCTGTATCACAAGGCATGACCAGTCAGCATGGTATTGTGAGCGTTAATAAAACATACAGTTACGTGTGCATTTGTGTCTTGTATAAAGCATCATATCAAGTGTTCACCCAAAACCCTGCATGCAATACGTTACATGGTGTCAGGAGTTATTGGATTTTGTTGATTGAACGTAGGTAAATCGGCAAAACAAGAAAATGTCGAACATTGAAGAAAACGTGCAAGATCAGAGGTTAGCTCATCGCATAAACATTCGGCAACCGAAACCCCTGGTTTTTGGTAAAAACATGGCACAGGAATGGAAAACGTGGAAAGTGTCGTACAACTGGTACTCAAAAGCAATACAGTTGGATAAAGAACCGCCCGAAGTCCAAGTCGCCACATTTATGACCACAATAGGTTATGAAGCTGAAGAAATATTTGAATCGTTTAACCTCACAGAAGATCAACAAACAAACATGCAGGTAATTATGGAAAAATTTAACAATTACTTTGTGCCAAAAGTAAATGAAACATATGAAGCATACGTTTTTTCATAAAATAGTACAAGAAGCAGACGAAAACTTTGAACAGTTTTCTGATTCGAATAACAACTCAAGCAAGAAAATGCAATTTTGGTGAACTAGAGAAACGAATGTTAAAAGACAAATTGTCAGTGGCATAAAAGATGAAGGTTACGTGAAAGATTGCTAGGTACTACAGACCTAACCTATGATGAACAGTACCAAATGTGTCAAGCAAGTGTGTTGGTACACAAACAAGCCAGTGACGTGAGCAAAAACAAACGAATTCGCAGTTGTCAGTTGCCGTAGTGAAGAAAAAAGACACAAACAAAGAAAAATAGTTGACCATTTCGATTGCAAACGGTTGTGGTACGAAACCCGGAAAGCGATCTTGTCCAGCATATAAGAAGAAATGCAACACATGTGGAAAATTGGGACATTTTGAAGTTTGTTGCAGGTCCAAAAAGAAGATTCATGTGGTACACAACTTGAAAGACGACGAAGCAAGCTCTCAATCGTCAAATAGTAGTGACACGATGTACATTGGCAGCATCACAGTACCATCAAAAGAAGAAGATTGGATGGAATTAATAAAGGTGGGAAAACAAAGCGTTTCACGCTAAGTTTAGACAGCGGCGCTCAATGCAATGTTCTTCCGTTGCATATAATTGAAAAACTTGGTGTTATTGGTGAAATAAAACAATCCGAAGTGAAAAAGCTAGTAACATTCAGTGATCACAAGCTAAGTGTTATAGGTGAACTGAAACTGAAATGTAAGATCAAGCATAGAAACACTGAGCTAAAATTCTTGATTGTGAAGGAAAAAGTTCAACCAATAATAGGAAAGAAGACTTGTGAAGAAGAAAAGCTGTTAGTTAGGGTGCAGAGCGTCAAGATTAATCCAAAATTAGACGAGAAGCAGATTTTCAACGGTTTGGGGTGTTTTAAAGGCTACGAATACGACATCGACCTTGTTGAAAATCCAAGCTTCGAGATCTGTCCAGCTAGAACGATTCCATAGCCATAAAAGAAACAGTGAAACAGGAGCTCGACAAAATGGTAAAAATGGACGTCATCAAACCGGTCACAAAGCCAACAGCAGCAGTATCGCCTTAGTGATCGTTAAGAAAGGGGAAAAAATTCGCCTGTGTACGACCCTACGAACGTGAACAAAAATATTAAAAGAAGACATTTTCCTTTAAACACAATTGAAGCCATCGCAGCAAGAATCGCCGGGAGTAAGTACTTCACACGTCTGGACTGCACTCGAGGTTTTTGGCAAATAAGAGAAATAAGAGTCACCGAGAGAACACAAGAATACTTAACTTTGCAACACCATGGGGCCGTTATTCCTGTAAGCGACTTCCGTTTGGACTCTCCTCAGCTCCAGAAGTATTTCAGCAGATATGTCAGAGGTTCTACAGGACATTCCAAACGTAGAATGTGCAATGGACGACATACTAATTCATGCTGGTACAGAGCAGAAACTTCGAGACATCACTGAAACAGTACTCCGAAGACTGCATGAAAATGGCTTGAAACTCAACAAAGAAAGTGCTTATTCAATGTACCAAAGATTAATTTTTTGGGCCACGTCTTATCAGACAAAGGACTTGAAATAGATGAGACCAAAGTCGACTCGATAAAGAAGCTCAAAGTTCGAAGAATTGCGAAGAACTACAGAGACTGTTGGGCATGGTTAATTACTTGGGAAAATTTGTTCCGTGTCTATCACAATTGACAGCTCCACTACGCATCTTATTGAAAAATGATGTCGCATGGATTTGGGGCCCGGAACAAGAACAGGCGTTCAAAGGAATAAAAGAAGCACTGTCCAGCACTCCCCGTCTTGAGGTACTATGACGTAAAAGAAGATGTCACATTATCGGTCGACGCGTCATCGAAAGCATTAGGAGCAGTCTTGATGCAAAAAGGTCAACCGGTAGCTTATGCTACTAAATCATTAAACAGCACTGAACAAGATTATCCACAGATTGTTAAGGAGGCATTGGCAATTCGCTACGGCTGTAAGAAATTTCATGACTATGTTTGGGGTAAGAAATTAACAGTCGAAACTGACCATAAACCTTTAGAGACAATTTGGAAGAAACCGCTTGTGAATGCACCACCGAGACTACGAAGAATATTGCTAGATCTCAAGGAGTACAAGCCCTGACATAATATTCAAGAAAGGAAGCGAATTGAAAATTGCTGATACACTCAGCAGGGATTGTGAAGATTCCTATGAAGAGGATGAGGAGGAACTTCAGGTTCTAATGGTTTTATCGATGTCTGAAAGCGTCACTGAAGATTTCAGAAGATCGACACTCGAAGATCCAACCTGCCAGGCACTCATAAAGATGATGAACAAAGGATGGCCTGACGACGTTCTTCAAGTACCGCAGATATTGAGAACCTTCTTCACCTTTCGAGACGAATTATCACATTGTGACGGGCTTATTTTCAAAGGAGATCGCGTGTTCGTCCCCGAAAACGAAAGAATAAGAGTTCTGGAAGTAATTCACAAAGGGCATCCAGGCATACAAGCAACACTTAGAAGATCTAGACAATTCGTATTTTGGGAAGGTCTAACAAAGGATGTTATCAGATTGGTAGAATCCTGCAAAACCTGTCAACATACACAGCGCAAACCGGACAAGGAAACAATCATCATGAAGAAAATACCAAAATTACCATTCGAAATAGTATCGTCAGACGTGTTTTCCTACAAGAGCAACAGCTATCTTGTTCTTGCAGACAGCTACAGCGGATACTACGAAGTACAGAAGATGACCAGGACAACAGCATCAGAAATGATAAGTCAATTTAAAATTTGGTTCGCGACTCATGGAGTTCCACAAGAATTTCATTCTGACAACGCAGTATATTCATCGAGAGAATTTGCAAAAATTCGCAAAGGAATGGAACTTCAAACTTGTTACATCGAGTCCTCATTTTGCAAGGTCAAATGGACTAGCTGAAAAGTATGTGGACATAGCAAAAAGACTAGTGAAGAGATGTGACATCAGTGGTGAAGATCTTCAACTGGCATTACTAATGTCAAGAAACACTCCTCGAGATCAAGAACTTGGCACTCCATCTTCAAGATTATTCGGAAGGAATACGAGAACACCAATTTCTCTTTCCAACAACCATCTTCAGCCTAAACTACAAACCGATGTATCACAGAAGCTTGAGAAAAAAAGAGCACAACAGAAGAAATATTCTGATCGCGGAGCCAAAGAATCACAAAGATATCGAAATGACGAGAAAATCTTGATCAGGGACACAGACAACAAATGGTATTCTGGCAAAATATTACATCCAGTTACTGATGGTTCTTACATGATTCAGAAAGATGATGGAACGATAATGCGACGAAACACCAGTTTCATCAAACCAACGAAGATCGAAGGCACAATCACCAAACAAACACCAATTACTACAAACTTCAAGGTGGAATCACATCAAAATAGAGATGGGAGAAATACAGTCTACAATTCAAGATCCAACAGTAGATGTACCCGAAAGATCACAACTACCCTTCACCAATTCAGATGATCTCAACAGAGGAAAAACTCCAATTAAGTCAACCTTGATAGAGAACAATGCAACAAAACAATCCCCTTTAGATTCGTCCAAATATATATCAAGATATGGCAGAACTGTAAAACCAGTTGTTAGATTAAATTTGTGAATATTGATCTCTGTTAAAAAACTAATTGATCAAGAAAATGTATTAGTTAGTGTTGTCTGAAATTTATAATTTAAATGTCAACAAAGTTCTTAAAAATGCAGTGTTGTATGTGATTCATAATTTCAATGTGCAAAATAATGAAAGGTAAATAATAATTTTTATTTTGAGAAGGGAGATGTAACGATAACCGTGTATCGATGTATCGAACAGCACATCGCTGTATCACAAGGCATGACCAGTCAGCATGGTATTGTGAGCGTTAATAAAACATACAGTTACGTGTGCATTTGTGTCTTGTATAAAGCATCATTATCAAGTGTTCACCCAAAACCCTGCATGTAATACGTTACAATCAAGGACTTACAAAACAGGGATCTGGCTACACCACGTATTAGCGGATTTTTTTCTTAATTTAGCAACTGGTTTTATCCACTTTTTCGTTCGTCAGGACCCGGCAATAAATTTTTTCCTGCCGAAAATTTGCCGTTTTTTTTGCTCAGCATTACATAAGTTTCCGAATACTATGTATATTACTCGGTATATACGTACGTGTATACGGGAAAGTAAAAATACACTTATGTAATTTTAAAAATTCAAAAGAATGCATTAAAATAGAGGATTTTTCATGTTATTATGTGCATTTATTTTCGTTCTGAAAAAAAGTTGAAAGAATCTAACAGTGCTACAAGACAACATATTTTCTCTCACTATTGGAAATAGTTACGTAACATTGACATATTTGTATTTGTCCTGCCAGCACGTCAGCTATACATAACCTGAAGAAATACAATTCAACAAATTCAAACGCAGCGCCTCTCGTGCATATCTGCATTTATTTTGAGTATTAGGATCAGTATGCATTTCTTACTTTTGTAATTGAAACAAACATGAACAAAATTAACAGTATTTGCACACGTAATAAAGAAAAACAAGAATAATTTCACCTGCCTGCCTTGATTACACTAAAGTGAGTTTTAATTTTTTAATACCATTATCAACGATCAAAAATTCTTAAACTAATGAAGAGTGTTTCTTAGTTCTAAGTTAAATTTATTTCATTCCTTCAATTTATTTCCTTTATTTCCTTAATAATGTGTACATCATACAATCATCACGACCGACAGCAATGACATGAATTCGAAGTTTTTTGAAACTATGTTACCAATTTGCAAACATAGCAATATGTAGTCTCGTGTTTGGTAAGTTCGGCGAAGAAAGACAAAACGGATAGATGATCCGATTGGGAAGGTAGACCGCGAACATAAAACCCCGTTTGGCTTAGTAAAAGCATGGGAAGTCTCGTAATCGACGAACATTCTCGTTTTCCGACAAAGTGCGCCGACTTACGTATACGATATCACCAAGGTCAGCTGTCCTTGCGCGCTACAGTGTGGCATTTACCAAGTTCTAATTGCACTGTTTTTGCAACAAATACTTTTCGAATATTAACAATATTTATATCATTGCATTGTATTTTGAAAGTGTTATGTACTGGGAAGTGCAGGGTAGTAAAATAACAGTTCTGATTAATCAATTTATTACCGCCGTTCAAAGAATAAACCAGATACAAGCCAGTGGTAACAATTTGCCAGAAGATGTCCATACACGTAGCCAGTCCAACCAAAATAACCCATAGAATAACGTCAAGTTCACAACCGTCGATCGCCAAACACACCGCCGTCACAACACTCCCAAGCACTTCGTAGCAGACTCACGCTCCAACCCGAACTGCCTGCTCCGAGCCGGCTCCCCCCTAATATATCACCGGAGCCGGCGAGGTGAGTCTATGTTCTCGCTCCTTCTGGCGGGACGGCGGGGCCGCCACCCCTGGCCGCTGGCCCGTGACGCTTCTGTGCGGCCGTCGCCGCCCGACCTGTCCCTGGTGGCGCTCTCGGGAAGCAGCCACTCTTCGTTTGGAAGGCGGCGTGTTCGGGACGTCGCTCCCGGGACGGCACACAGTGGGCCGCAACCCACTCCCGGGGCCACAGTGGGCCCGCTTGGCCCGCCTTGGCGGGCATAAATGCTGTGTACACAGCACCCTCCCCTCCCATTGCGCAGGATACGGGCCGTATCTACTGCGCAACCTGCTGCTGCTGTGCCGCCGCTCCGGTAGTTCCGTCGGCGCTGACGATTCCCTTTGCAGGGACTCCTGCTGCTGCGCCACTTCGTGCGGCCTAACCGGGGAGGGGTCTTCTGGTCTCTGTAGATAAGGCCTCTAACATACACTGACTGTGTTGCAACAAGTCGATTATCAACCTCCTTGGTATCACTTGTAGAATGCACCCCAAATAATTATACAAGAAAAACATCTACAAAAATAATAGCTGAGGTAATCGGTCTGATCGTACCTGCAATCCAACCAATTTCACACAAATATGCTGTACAACTTGTTGTCTTTCTTATCTTTTTAACCTTATAATGCCACACAGTGATCCTTATCACATGCTAATTCTATGTTCTATGAAATCACATCATACAAATCATGATGAGAACACATTTTACTAATACCATTTGGCTGTAAAATAGCTGTATAACAGACGTACCTTCGCCTTGTAATTTACAATAAACAAAAAAAAACACTGATTTGAATCCACATAGCTTTCACAAAAGTGATATTCCGAAAACTTTGCTACAATAATGAAACCTATTATGTGATTATTTGACAATCTCAAATGAAGTACTGCATTACTGCAAATAATGTAAAATTCCTACCCCTAACTTATATAAATTAACAAGTCTTGAAATTATCATAATAGAAAGAAAATTACAATACCAATTACTAATAGAAAACATTTGTAAATAATACCAGTTAATGAGAGTGAAAGTTCACAACTTCTTCAATCTTTCTTCCATTAACCGACCAAGACAAATTTACAATCCTAGTACACATGCTTCTGACTGGTAATTTGTTACATTAATGTACACTGGCACACTTATTACTCTTAAATTCCTCAATTCAGAATTCTGCAACATAACAACTTGTATTGCAGGAAATATTACACATTGCAATCTGAAATCGCCCACTGGTTCCTTCAAATATCAGAAACTACACCAATAATACTCTCACAACCC
The DNA here is from genome assembly GCA_031308135.1 of Acheta domesticus. NCBI lineage: Eukaryota > Metazoa > Arthropoda > Insecta > Orthoptera > Gryllidae > Acheta > Acheta domesticus. The sequence continues at coordinate 8,129 of JAHLJT010005493.1, forward strand.
TATTCAAAAACGCTATGATCTCAGCAATTTACTATGTCAAAATTAATAAATAAAGCAATTTTCGTTGTGTTTACATGTCAAATGCCCTAGCATTGATAACACACGTATTAACAATGTTCTATATGATCTACAGGATTTCGTATTAACTTAGAGATCCAAATCTTCAGTTATGAAGACGAAATATAAATCTGATGTAACAGACTCCTCGCAACTTCCGCGCACTATTAGGTCGCTTGTCCAAAATTACTCCCTAGTTCTGTCGCGGCGTACATACCTTCATACCTTGCTGTAGCGTTCTTATCATGCTATTTCCAAAAAAAAAACTCCCTCATCTACTTCGTTTGATCAGTCTCTCGTAAGTGCCCACGTGTCGTCGCCATCCAGTGACCGGCTCACCCATTGGTTGCTGCTCCGGCTCGTCTGGAGCTGACTGCTCGTCGGGCTGCTCGTTCTGTGGCGGCCCTTTAACTCCGAGTCCACCGTTCTGAAAACCTAAACAGCCTGTCTGAGTTTTTGGCCGCGTTCATTTTGTCTTACCGGTTGCTGCTTTGCCAATGTCGGGTGTGTAGTACGTCCGGTGCCTAGCATGTTTCATAGTCGTTGCGTGCCTAGTTTCCACCAAAAACACCCTAACCGCTACTTCCTTCCGTTTTTTCCTCACCTTTACAGCTCGCATACCCGAACAATGCTTACTTATGTTCGTTACTTGAACTATCATGTCGCGCTTCAACCATACTGCTTTGCTGCCTAGGCTTCCTATGTTCACCCGTGGGCATTTCCGTTGCTTCCACTCGCCATACCAGTTTGGTACCTTACATTCTAACTTGCCACTCGTGGCCCGGGCACTCCTGTTTTGCACCTGGCGACTACTTCTGCGCCGTACTATGTGGCGCCTAACTCCGCATTGCTTGACACTATTCTTCGTGCACTTCATACCAGCTCTACTTCGTGCCTTCGATAATTGCTTCGAAAAACCAGACTTTTCGTGAATCTTTTTTCTTTCGTCTTACTGACGCATCTACTCCTATCTCTGAATGCACTGGCCCTTTACAGACATTGTCACTGTGTCTACTTTCGCTATAGAGCTCAGCCTTTCCATCATAACTGCCACCGACTAACTTTTCACTAATAACCTCGGCCATCCTTTGCTGCCCAGTTTTACTCTGCTGTTTGTAGCATTGTGCGTTGCGTACCTGGTTACAATTTACAAGTTGCTCACTGAGCGATTCTATTTCCCTTTTTTGCGAAATTTGCACTATCATCTGTGGCACTAATTACTCTACTCACAATTTTCTCAATATTATCGATTGCTTTACTATTACTCTCAGTTTCCTGCCTATTTATGTCTCTCATCGATGGCTCGCCCCTAGAAACTCATTATTTGTTAGTGCGCGTTCACTAGTTTTCTTTTCGTCCAAGTTTTGTCGTAATGCCGTAAGCTCACTCACCGAAATGCTCAAATTTCCATCTTGCTACTATGACCATTTATTAATGTTTTGACTTTCTTACCCTTTTCCTGAGATCTTACAATGCTTTGCATATTCTTACTACTGTCATTTTGAAAATCACAATACACTTTTCTACATAATTCTTCCTGATTTGTAACTGTATACTCCCATTATTGCTAACGAATGTGTCGCGAAAACTGTCTATTCCTATCTGCATTTTGCTAACATTTACTCCACATTCAAGACTTTTCTGCTGCTCTATCTCGCTCCTGATCACTGTTATTCTTCTGAAGTCTGTTTTTCTTCCTAGAGAAGTTTCCATTACCCAATTTCCTACCTTGCTTACTTGTGTCCGCTTGACTGTTTCGGAGCGTGTTCCCATCTGCTGAGGTGTCACCGTTGTGGTAGCTCCCAGCAGCCTCGTCTCCTACCGGGAACATGGCGGACCTTTCCTCGTCTGCCACGCCTCGCTCCCCTCGCCGAGTTCAGTGACTGCTTTGCTGCCCGGCGTCGCCTGGCTCGCGACCTCTCTGGAGGCGGCAATGTCCCTCACGCCCGCCTCGCTAGAAGCCGCCGCTACCACACCCTTGGCCTCGTCCTCCACGCTCCGTGATGGCGCCGGCTGCGGCGCATCTGTAAACAAATCCTGCACCAAACGTTCCTGGAGCTCCTGTTGCCGTTCCTTCTGCCTGGCCGTTCGCTGCTCCGTGTGAGTTTGGCTGGGTTGGAGTCTACTTTGAACAAACTGGTAACGAGCTGCTTTAATCTGCGGTTCCTGATTATAGTATTTGTCCAACTTTTCTACAATTTCTTGGAATGTCAAATTGTCTACTGCTTTCTGCGGATGGAGTTTCTGAACTAACTCGTACACTTGTCTGTTGGATACGCGCAAAAAGAATGCCCGCCTGCTGGCGTCTTCTGTTACCTCGTAAAAATGAAGTGTTGGCGTAACCTCGCCGCATACGTACTCCATCTTTCCTTTGTCTCATCGAAACTCGGAAACGGCGGTATCAGTCGCTGCCGCTGCGCGGCTGTGATGTTTGCGAGTAACTGCATTAGCTCTTCTTGCTGCTGTCGTCGTTGACGCTGCTCTTCCTGCTGCCGTGTTGACGCTGTAGACGATCATCCTGCAGCATGTGTGCTAACATCTCTAGCAATTGCTTTTCTTCCATGATGCTTAGTTACCTTTTTTCCTCGTCGCCAATTAGAACTGTTATGTACTGGGAAGTGCAGGGTAGTAAAATAACAGTTCTGATTAATCAATTTATTACCGCCGTTCAAAGAATAAACCAGATACAAGCAGTGGTAACAATTTGCCAGAAGATGTCCATACACGTAGCCAGTCCAACCAAAATAACCCATAGAATAACGTCAAGTTCACAACCGTCGATCGCCAAACACACCGCCGTCACAACACTCCCAAGCACTTCGTAGCAGACTCACGCTCCAAACCCGAACTGCCTGCTCCGAGCCGGCTCCCCCCTAATATATCACCGGAGCCGGCGAGGTGAGTCTATGTTCTCGCTCCTTCTGGCGGGACGGCGGGGCCGCCACCCCTGGCCGCTGGCCCGTGACGCTTCTGTGCGGCCGTCGCCGCCCGACACCTGTCCCTGGTGGCGCTCTCGGGAAGCAGCCACTCTTCGCTTGGAAGGCGGCGTGTTCGGGACGTCGCTCCCGGGACGGCACACAGTGGGCCGCAACCCACTCCCGGGGCCACAGTGGGCCCGCTTGGCCCGCCTTGGCGGGCATAAATGCTGTGTACACAGCAGAAAGATCTTTAGAATGATGGAGAAAAAAATATACTTCCATTTAAAAAATCAAAGTTGTGTCAAGATCTCTAAAGTTACATAGTTACAAACAAGAAAACGAAATATGTTATTTGCCCCATCATCTGCAACAACGGCGCAAATAGCATCCCGATACTCGAACCGTTTTCAAGATATTTGGTTGTGGACAACTTAAGTGGTTCTACCCTGCTTATTGTCCGGGGTATCAGGCTCTTTTTCCAATACAAGTTTACAAAACTTTTGCATTATGTTTTTATGCAGTTGTAGAATTCACATTGTTCTGACAACACTGCGATGGAAACAGTGAGTTGTTCGCTTCTTGGTTGAATTGAACGTTTTCAAATAATACCTAAGACGTTAGTAGCGCAGGAAAACGCAAAATTTCAATACTACGTTGCTGTTTCCAATAACACAGGTAAGTATGTGCTGTGTAGCACCACTAGTTTGACATTTGGTCTTGTAGAATCCAATTGATTGCATCGGAAATGTTTGGATATTTTTTTTTGTTTGTTTGTTTTCCCCACATTTACACCGTACAACCCTTGAACAAATATGCCATTTTTTGAATGACCTCTATTCATTGTTTAAAAAATAGCTAAAAGTACCATTTTTTCAATATTTATTATTTTTTGACCCACACAATCGCTCATTCTTCATGAAAATTCATACTTACAGGTTTTTTTGGGTCGCCTGAATACAAATCTGATCTGACAAGTTTAATTGGCCCGATCCAATGCACTTTTTAATTTTTTGTCCGCCGTATTGAATCGTCCGTTTTAAATTACCGGGAGATGTGGCTCAGGGCATCAACTGATGTCATTGCACTGCCTCTGAGTGGGAGAGGTCCTACGATCGAGTCCCGATGTGTGGCAGGATCTTCGACTCTAGCTTGTCAGCTAGGTCGAATTCAGTCGCAGTCTGAAGGAGATCTGAAGGAGATTCTAGCCGCCGGCTGCTCTGATCGGTACACTGAGAGAAATGTTTAGTAGAATGTACTAATATACTTTTAGAAAATGTACTAAATATATTTTTAGTAAACGATCGTATAGTAAATACAATTATTCGTGTAGTAAGATTCACTAAACATGATTTAATTTCGTTTAGTAAATCAAACAATTCATAATCGTGACGTGAATGAACTAAGAGAATTGTTCAGTGGTACTATTCTTGTTTCGTAGATAAAATCATTTGGTGAGATCTACGTTTCATGTCGTCACACTTACGAAACACTGTTTAGTAAGCACTGTTTACTAAATACTGTTTAGTAAGCGCGCGTTCTCAGCAACCTGACAAATTGAAATGGTTATAGAACCCAACGGAAGTGTAAGAATTCAACGCTGTATAATATTTATACGCTATATAAATGGCGTTGTTTAGTATTTTATTGATTTTCAATAATGTTATATTCTCTAAATTAACGATAGAAATACCGTCGACAGCCTGACACCAGTAGCCTTGCGTCCGTAACTGCTGTCCCAGGCTAGGGTCTGTCAGGTAACCGTGGTTAAGGCAGCTCAAGTCCACGGGGCTGTAGGATGGGTGGACCGCTGCGGAACCCCAGTTGCTACCTGCTTGGAGGGACAGAAAAAATTTCCTATAGTTATTTTCACTGCACTAAGTAAATATTACTCAATGTATTAGCCAACGCAAAGATTCGTTAGTTTTCTCCACTAGTTGCCATTCGTCCCGGGTACGACCTGTTTAGTGAACATAAACTATACGTGTATTAGTGTGTTTAACTAAACAGCAGTTTCATGAACTTGGACTAAGCATTTTGTTCTACGAAAATCAACTATACCGTTTAGTTGAATCTTTTACATGATAATTGTATGAACTAAACATTTCTCTCCGTGTAGTTCTCTGTACTTTTCTCCGTTTCACTACCAGAGAATGCTGGAGAAGTATCCTAGCAAACGAGCCACGCTCTTTCTTTCCCATTCCTTGTCCTATCCTCGCCCCTTACTTACATTAACATGCACTACACTACCATACACGATGGTAGACGAGGCGGGAACTTAGGGTGGAACTCCGGGCTGGGTCGGTGCCCCGTTGGTGAGAGATACCTGTAGAGGAAAACCCGCTAGCCGATGGTAGGTCGGCGCCGGTTCTCGCCATCCAATAGGCGAAGATCTCCGCGACCTCCCGATTGAAAAAAATATGCACTACGCTCACAGGCAAATGCAACTGGAATCACTACTAATCAATCATTGAAATACGATCATGTAAGGTTTTTTAAAAATATGAGTAGTAATTTTGCGTGAAATATAGGTATTTTTTAAATATTTTTTAAACTATTATTTTCTGAAAAAGTCTTTCAGTTTGTTCTTTAAATTTTCACCTCGTATGTATCAAAAAATGTTAAAAAAGTGGGTGCTAGTTTCATGTCCGGCAAACTCTGTATTTTTAAAAAACATGCAAACTTTTAACATCTCAAAACTCCAATTCTGAAGTCAGAGATTTTTGTCTAACACAAAATCTGCAGTAAAAGTGAGTTCTTTAAGAATGGACATGTACTTGAAAAAACGAATAGTTTTTGTGTAATTTGTGCTTGTAATTTTTGCAATTTATAAAAAAATAATATTTCTCAAAAACCACTCCAAATGTTTTCTTCAATTTTTTCCCCCTCCACGGATAGAAAAGAAATGGATAAATTGGCACAAGTTTAATTTTTGTTGATCTCTCCTGTATTCTCGAAAATTGCAAAAAAAATTCACATTGAAAACTACAAAATTGAAAACAATAAATAAAAAATCATCACATTAAAAAGGTTATGTTAAATTTTTTGAAAAAGCTAGTAGTTTTTGTGTGATTTCTGCTTGAAATTAATGAAATATACTGATGTCCCATCGACTGTGGTCCAATCGCATAACTTCTAAACAATTCCTAATATCAAAATTCAAAATGGTGGCCATTACTGAAATTTTGCTCAACAATGCAGAATCATGGAGCAAGTAAAATAGGCTTTGAGATATTGTTTTGAATATTTTTAGTTTTTGAGAAATTTAATAATCTTTGATTTTAAATGGGATTGTATATATTTATCTCATTGGTAATGGATAGATCATAGAAAGAGGAATGCAATGATGTATCATACACAAAGTATATTTATAATGTAGACTACACCTGGTATAAGAAATTCCCGGTACAAAAAATTTCTCAATAACTGCTACGAGTTTTCCTTTCTTTTTTTTTTTCCATGGATAAAACAACTACTTGCTAAACCAATATACTTGAATTTGAATGTCAATGTAGTACTATATTTTTGTGAGTTAAAACTCTTTCTCAGGATGATGTATTAAATATAACATTTTGATATTGGGAAGCTGAATGTAATTATATTAATGCTATACATGTCAGCATATATTTAATTTCTGATGTAGGTAGAATATATTTCTAAATCAGAATTGGAATTCAATTTCTATTATATACAACAGATATCAATACACCCTCTTTAAATATCCATTATTACATGGATTATTATGTGGCAACATTTCACACTCCAGTTGTAATCAATCAGGCAGAAAACTAGGAAGACATAAAATAAACACATTAATTAAAATATGGAATAGAAGAGTCAGATGACATTACAATTGGCAAAAGGCAACCCAGCAGTTTCAAATTATTTGAATGCTTCTTATAGTTATCAGTCATGACCATTTTATGATATAGATAATAGTCTTCTGAAAAGTAATTGATTTAAGGAAAGTAATAGTTTTAACTTAAAACTAACAAATCCTTTTTTTTTAATTTTATTTTATTTTTGATAATGATTATGATATTATTTATATTATTATATATTATTTATTATTTATATATATATATATATATTATTTATATATATTATTTATATTAATATATATTATTTATATATTTATTATTTATTTATTATTATATATTATTTATTTTTGATTATGATATTTCAGAAATTATTAGTTTACTTTCATGAAATCAAGGCAAGCTTGTGTGAAATTTTTTTTTTTCTGTACAATGTGCTGCAAATGCTGTAACAGTTAAATTTGTTCATGTTGTTAGATTTGTAAAAAATGACTACTGTTCCCGACCATTGAAATAAATGCAGAGGTGCAACATAGGCAGTTTATTTGAATTGATTCAACTAGACTTTTTCAAGTTATAGCCGAAGTTCTTAGTAGGGAAGAAAATTACAATATTTCAATAGTACATAACTATTTCCCAATAATGCAAGAAAGTATGTGCTGTTGTGGCTCTAGTTTAAATTTTCTTGTTCTTTACTAATAATATTACCCTGGAAATTAAATTTCTTTACTTGTTCAATTATTTTCCCATTTATTATTACCTTTACTCATATTAATGATTTCCCAAAGGTCGTACTCTTCGTTTTCCCATGTAAAATTTTCATTCCACATTTCTTCTCTTGTTTTATTTAATTCATCATTCTGCTTTCTGCAGATAAATTTTTTCTCATATTGATAATTACTGATTATTAACACTCATATAATGATTTCCCAAAGGTCGTACTAATCGTTTTCCATGTAAATTTTCATTCTACATTCTTCTCTTGTTTTATTGAATTCATGATCTGCTTTCTGCAGATAAATTTTTTGTTTCTAACAGTACCACTTTATCATCTGCATGCAATATTGTTTTCCTTTTATGTTTTCTGTTCAGTTTTATTCTTATTTTGATTTTTGCTCCCCATTTTCTGATAATGTCTTTGGCATAGAATTTGAAAAGGAGCAATGAATGTCTATATCCTTGCCTTAGACTGCATGTAATTTGAATGGGTCATGAAGTTTGGTTGCCAAGTCATAGGTAACATGAATATTGGTCAGACCTCTTCTCCATCATTGTTTATTATAATTGATAAGTGAGTATGTTGTTTATGTGCTTCTTCCTTCTTTGAAGCTTCTTTCCCTGTGCAATGTTCATTGTATTTCATTATACAAAAATATATATTTTTAAAAGCCTTCAATTATGACAAAATTAATGTCTTAACTTTCTTTAAATATACATAATGGCTTTGCAATAATCATTCAGAATGTGTAATCATTCATGAATATGCATTAATATTCATCATATCAAAACTGAGTTAATAGGTAATTTCAACATGTATAATACAAATTAAATAAATAATTAATAAATAAGTGTTTTCCTTTTAATCTGATGTCTACCCATAACAAGGACACCTCTTATCATGGCCATAGCTTCTCTTTGTGTACATAATTAATACCTACTTATTTAAACTTAAATTAAATGATAAAAATTGTCCTCAATTGTACAATAAACGTAATTTCTGATAAAAAATGTTAAAACATTTAATTACGTCTGTGAATTTCCTATTAGAGGTTAAATAGATCAAATATATTTGTTATTTGGAAGGCAATATATTGATGTGTTTTGGTATATGGTGGTTTTGTTCCATGAAAAATAAAGAAGAATATTTTTCCAATTAGAATTTTGGGGAGTGTGATAACACCAAGATCCTTGCCCTTATCACACCTCTGATGTGTCATGTATGTTTAGATGCAATAAGACAAGCCAAGCATGCACAGCCTACAACAAGAGGGGAGACAATATATTTCTGGGCTCCTGTTTCCATTTTTTTCATGTATAATTTTATTAATTAGTATATAAATAAATCATACTAAAAGGGAATGAAATAACAACTTGAATGATATAATTAATAAATGCAATTGATTTCCTGTTAAAGCATTTCAGAATTGCCTAGTGGCTTGTAAAGCTTCTCCCCCATATATCATGTGTCTTCTTCCCCATATGCCTTCTGCAAAGTCATCTTCATCATCATCAAGAACTGTTTAGGTATAGTCTGTTCCTATTTTTCCAATAGTCCCCTAGTCAATGCCAAGGTGTTCCTGGTCTTCCCATCTCTTTTTGGTCAGCCTCTTTCTCTTAACACCTCTCAGTCATAATTTAGAACCAGTTTATTTATTTATTTATATTTAGTCAAAAAAACAGTAAAAACTGTATATGAAGTGTGGGAAAGAAATTTATCTGCGCACATTTTCTTGAGGGCCAGAATTTAAAAAAAAAAAAAATAAAAAAAAAAAAAAAAAAAATTAATTTAGAAAATAATTATTTTAGAAAAATAAAGATATTTGAAAAATGTTTTTTCCCGAGTTATAGAAAATCAATTTCAACTGTAAATGAACTACAAGCAAAAGAGTGCTCAACAAAACGTGCGCACAGTGAAGCTACATTTACGTCCAGAAGCAAAACAAGGGGCCATCTCAGCATTGCTCTATGGATCAGGGAAACTGGACAAAAACCTGATCGAGATGGGGGTCATTGACCCGGAAGCTGAAGTACATTACTTGTTACAGGCGTATTAAATATTTTTTTTAAATGTATACAATGCAAACATAAACTAATTCATTATATATCTTTGTTTTGTTACATTATTTTCTTTTTCACGATCAGTATAGTCTCTAATTGTATAGAAACAGTTTTGCAGCAGAAAAGATTTTACTTTTAAACTTAAATTTGTATACCGACTTAATTGTTTTATGTCATCTGGCAATGCGTTGTAAAGTAACGTACGTATTGTATGTTGATTTCTTGTACTGAGCTGTTGATACTGACACTTGATGCACGTGATTTCTACGGCGTGTGTTGTAATTATAAATATAATATTGCATGAAAATATGTTCCCTCCGTTAAGTAGGTCATTTTTGACAATATTACAGATTCGTAAATAAATAGACAAGGCAATGGTAGGATTCCCAGCTCAATGAAAAGAGGCTTGCAGGAATCACGTGGAAGGCTTTTTTCATTATTCGAATAATTTTCTTTTGCAATCTGAAGGTCTGAATACTACAGGATGAGCTTCCCCAGAATATTATGCCATATCTCAGGCGGGAATGCCATTGCAAAATAAACGCAACGAGCTGCATGAAGGCTGACAGAATTTGAAAGAATTCTGAATGCATAGCATAATGAACTTAATTTAGTGTTTAATTCTGTTATATGTACATTCCATTTGAGGTTTGATTGAATTGAAAGACCTAAAAATTTGTTGCCTCAACATCAGCTAATTGCATATTGTTCATTTCAATGGAACATGCGATTTCCGATTTGAGATGCAAAAATGCATTGAAACAGTTTTTCTTTCGTTAACAATTAATTTGTTATTATTAAAACCAATTTGAAACTTCTGAAAATTGTACTATTTACTGCTTCTTTTTTGCAAAGAACATTCGTGTCATCAGCAAACAGAACCGTTCTTCCATTTTTAATAGACGAGGGCATATCGTTTACATATAACAGAAAGAGAATAGGACCTAAGATCGAACCTTGCGGGACCCCATGCACAATTGGCAAAGAATTGGAAATATAAGTATGTAATGTCCTTTCCTGCCAGTATGGTATTTCTACTCTTTGAGTCCGATGTTTAAGGTACGAAGTTATCCAATCTAGGGCAATACCACGAATTCCATACGAAAGGTAATTTTGAGAGCAAGATGTTATGGTCAATAACGTCAAAGCTTTCGAGAGATCTAAGAATATTCCAATGGGTACTTCATTTTGGTCTATTTGATGAAGCAAATCTTTGAGAAAAGAAAAAATTTGCAGTTTCCGTAGATTTTGATTTTCTAAAACCGTGTTGTGAGTCTGAAAACGCTCTGTTTTTCCTGAGAAATGATTCCATTCGTAAGTAGAAAAGCCTTTCTAATATTTTGAGAAAACTGACAAAAGAGAAATTGGCCGGTATTTTGAATATCATTTTGTTCCCTTTTTTAAAAAGTGGCTTAATTTTTTGCGGTTTGAAAATATCTGGAAATATTCCTGTACATAAAGAAGCATTGAAAATGTGAGGTTAACGGATGTATAAAGGCAGGTGCACAAGTTTTTAAATAAAACAATCCGGAAATTCATCTAAACCAGATGAATATTTATTTTTTAGTTACTGACTATTCTGAGGATTTCGTGGAGAAGTTTCGGGAATAACATCGTATCTGAAATTTTTTGGGAAGTGTAAAATGTTGAATTTTGTGATTTTAGTCCCCTTCGTGAGATCAGACGCAATTCTGGAAAAGTGTTTGTTGAAGAGATTGGCAACTTTTTCCGGATTACTCGTTTCTCTTTCATTATCCTTTAAAATAACATTCTCTACAAGGTATCGAGATGATGTGGTGTATTTTTTTACGATATCCCACATTGCTTTAGTTTGTTACTAGCGCTCAAAATGTCCTGACTATTTTCATTATTTTTGCCTGAACTATTACTTTTTCTTAAAATTCTTTTTATATTCTCGGAAGTATATATGGAAACCGGGTGATACGTTATGATGTTTAGAAATAAAGTAAAAGCGTACGTTGTTTTACACGATGTTCTAATTCCTTGTGTGATCCAAGTATTACTTTTGCTTGAAATGTTTAATTTTCTCTTTTTAAGAGGAAAGCACGCGTTAAAATGAATTGAAAGCTTGGAGAAAAATAAATTATATTTTTCATTTGTTTCAACAGCGTTATAAACTTTGTCCCATGATTCCTTCATCAAGTAGTCCGTAAATAATTTTATATAACTTTAGTGAATGCTCTGCACATGCGTGTATTATTTATTGTGTCAGTGTTTATGTTCTTACTAACTGTAAGAATTTGTGCATCGTGGTCACTGTATCCTAGATTATTCGTTATTATTTCATATGTAGTTGTGGTTTTGTTAATTATAATTTGATCTATGCTTTTTGTGATTTAAGCGTATTCCGTGTAGGTACATTCACTGTAATGTCTAAATTAAAAGAATGAAGTAAATTGAGAAACTGCTCTTTTTCGTGGGATTCGCTCAGAAAATCAATATTGAAATCTCCACATACAACAATGGATTAAAAGAGAGTTTACTAATTTTGTTCAGAATTATCTCTAGATTTCCAAGAAAGTGAATAATCTGAAGCTCGCTTTGTTGGAGGTCTGTAAATGCAAAGTAAGATAATTTTGAGCGTAGTAAGATGTACTACTGTTGTTTCAAAAACTTTTTCAACTGCATATAAATTGAATTCTGACAAGAAGGTAGAATCATATAATTTCTTATGTAAATACACGAACCTCCGTAAGCAGGGCCCTTATTTGATCCCTCGCCCTACAATACGATCCTGCAAGGTAAAAGCTAGGAATTTGGAGTGTATTTATATCATTTTGAGACAACCAATGTTCTGTAAAGCAAAAAACATCTATTTGTCTTAGATCACATTGTAATGCTGCCTCGAATAAATTCAATTTTATTTGAAAGAGATTGCACATTATGATGCATTATTCGAATCTTTTGCATGTACCTACACGGATGTTTTTTCTGCTGCATCTGACTGTAGTTGCTATTTATTTATTTCATTTTTACCTCGAGTGCGTGGTCGAAGGAAGTATCGTGTCCCAGCAGTGACAAGAGGTGAGGAAGGAGGGGTGACAGATGTAGAGGAATGAATAGTGGGAGAGGTAATCACGGATTAGGTTCAGGGGATAAGGTAATTGGGTCCAAAGGGGTCCCAGGGGATGGAAGAGAAATAGGTGTGGGTGGGGATGGGTCTTGGGCAGGACACTGCCAAGTTTGTGAAATGATCTGTTTTGCAAGCTCACTACCGAGTGCATGTTTTCCGACAAGGTTCAGGTGAAGACCATGTCGGGTGAAGTGTTTTTCTGAGAGAAAGTTTAGCTCAACAAATTTAACATGTGTGTCTCTCAGATGCAGTTTCAATTGGTTTTTGCGTGACTAATTTCTTGCATAGTGTGGGCTTGTTGTACCGAAGGGCAGAGTCGAGACTACAATGTTCGTGTTTGGGCGGCACGTTGTAATTGTCAACATGTTCTTCAGGCGTAAAGGACCACCCAAATTATGTCACTCTGCCCTCCTATGATAATTACAGTATCCCGTTTGGTGAGGGTTTTTTTGTGTGCGTGTCCAACTCAATGGTCACGTCGGCAAACCTCCCGTTAGGTTACACACACCACATGCAGAGAAATTGGTTGGGAGTTTCTCACTGAGCAGGGAGGAGATTTGTCGCCCATGGCTATCTGCTAAAATGGATTAACTTCTGATGGGCTCAGTGGGAATGTCCTTTTTCTGGGAGCCAGTTTGCGCAATCTACGTGTCTTTGTTACTTTGCCTGCTGCTAGCCTGATTGCGTGTGGGTTGTGAATGACGTGTCGATGATGGGTGGGGGTGGTGAGGATTGGAAGGCAAGGAAACTCATTGTTAGTAGTCTAATACGAAAATCTGTTTGAGTCGTGTATGCGTGCTGGTGATGTGTTTTTGCCTTCCGCGAAATGGACGGTTGGAGGTTTCTGCGGTTGTTGCCTATTGTTGTACAACGTCTGTGTTTTGAAGAACTTTCGAGCCTTCGGATATGTTCATCTAAATTACTGTTGATGGTGTGAAGGCTTTCAGAAGATCGGCTTTGAGAGGCGTAGAGAGTATAGAGAGTGTTTATAACGATTAGTAGCATGTCACGAATGCGTGTCAAGGCGTCGGGTCATCCTTTTTTTATTATGGTCGAGACATTTTTTTATATTTGACAAGTCTTCAATGATGTTGGTTCAGTTCTTCTTATTTCTTCATCTGTCTTTCCTTGAACATTTAAGCATTGGCTCGATACCTTCATATCGATGCTCAAATTTTTGCCTATCTCTTTTCCTGTATCCATGGTTCACTGCTGTAGAGAAAGTGTGGTTGGAAATTATATTATGGAGTCTATTTCTTGTGGTCTCTATGGTTAATTTGTTTCTGTGTCCTTCTGCAAAGGTCAACTTAAAATTGGGGAAAATTCAGGAATTGATCGTATCGTGGTAATGAAATGTTTATTATGTAGGGCCATGGGTCCTTTTGAAATTTCAGAAGTAGCACAACTTCCTGTTGACAAGTCTTTGCAAAGTTGATCATTTCTGAACAATGATATCTTATTGACAGAAATAAAACACCAAACCTCTTTTTAGTGATTAGCATAGTCATGCTGAGTACTACACTTTAAATTAATCTAATGTATAATATAGAATATTTCTCCAATCCAATAGCATTCACAAACTTCAAGAATATTTGCTGGAAAACATACTTCATAATTATTAGAATTTAAAGAATCCACTGTCTGTGATTCAACATTGGGTCATCACATCCTTCAGCAAATGTTAAAAAAAAAAATATATCTTCATGTAAGGGAATATGTTTTCAAAATTTTCATTCACTCAAAGAGACCCCAACCAACAGAAAAGTGTGCCTTGTTTCTGCTTTCTGCGTTAGGTATTGCAACCTCTTAAAACTCGTAATATATACAAATATTCATGCTTACACCTTTAA
>JAHLJT010005494.1:0-15084 GCA_031308135.1 Acheta domesticus
ATGCACATTGCCAGCAAAATGGTAAATATTATTTTATTTGTGAGTGTATGTGCTTCAAATAACTTCAAATAAAGCTTTTTTAAAACTCAAAAATTTTCTGTGAAATAAGCTTCAAGTTTTTCATTTTTAGTTGTCCTTTACCGCCATTTTCTTAAAAACAGCTACAAATTTTTTAAAAGATTAGTGGTGATACAGAATGGCACAAACTTTCCCGTATTAGTTTTCTATTTCCTTGGGTCTTCGCTAGCTATTCGGAATTCCCACATACTCTTTCTTGCCAGCTACCATCTATCACCGCACAAACTACATTTTTTTGTCATTTTCTTAATTTTTCGATTTCCTATTGGTAGAACAGAAATATTAATTTTATAATATTAAGACACACAAAGACCTAGTCCTAAATGACAATTTTATTTTAAAAATTATGTGCCGTTTTAAAGAAAATTGCGTTTTAGCGCTACTAAAAATGCAAAATTTAAAGCCCATTTTCACAGAAACTTTTTGAGTTTTCAAAATACTTTATTTGAAGTTATTTGAAGCACTTACACTCACAAATATAATAATCTTTATAAATTGCTGATAATGTGCGTATTAAATATGTGAGAGTTCTTTAAAAAAATTACATTTGTATTATTATTGAAAACAAAAAAATACCTCAAATAAGCTTTAAGTCATATTAAAGAGTGTAATTAACACTATCCGTTACAAAAGTTTCAAGAAAAAAATTGCAGCCATATATGAGAAAATAGCGTTTGAGCGTTTCTGAAAATGCGGAATTTTGAGCTACTTTTCACAGAAAACTGTTGTGTTTTCGAGAATTTTCACTTGACATTATTTTAAGCTCATATCCTCCTTAATATAATAATGTCAACAAATCAAGGCCGATGTAAATATTAATAACGTAAGGGACAAGTCAAAAAAATTTCATTTTTGCTATTTTTAAAAAAACACAACAATATAGCAATATGGCGTTTTCGTCATCTCATCCAATACATTAGGCATTATACCTACCAAAAGTTTAAAGAAAAAAATTGGAGTCGTTTTTAAAAAAATCTTGTTTTTGTAATTATTTAAAATTGCACATGTACGCAATATTGCGCGAAAACTACTAAACTTTTCAAAAAAAATGTATATGACCTTAATGAAAGAACTCACTTTGGACCAAAAAAAATTATTGAAAAGAAAAATCTCTATCTTCTTTTGTAGTTCCAGAAAGACACCGAACAAATTTTAAACTTTTGCAATTTTCGAAAATTCAGTTATCCGTGAAAATCGGACCTATGCCCCCTTAATAATTTTAATCTATTCTTACAAGAAATTTAAAGAAAAAATTTGGTGCCGTTTTTGGAGAAAAATTTTTAAAATGTCCGGGAGGCTTCATGTAAAGTACCCCCAAATTTTACAGAATCTTTTTCAAAATCTCAAAGCTTCGACTAGAACCAGATCGACCGGGGAATATCCATTTTGGAAGAAATCGTACTTATGTTTTAGGCGCTAGCAGTGTTCACAGACGGACGGACGTTTTCCTTTCAATTGATTTTTCGGTATCAAGGACCCACAAAACAGGATTTCTGGCTACACCACGTGTTAGGGGATTTTTTTTATTAATTCAGCAACTGGTTTTATCCACTTTTTCGTTATCACGGCTCAGCAATGAATTATTTGCCGCCGAAAATTGGCCATTTTTTCGCGCAGCATTACATAACTTTTCCTATACTACGTGTATCACTCCGTGGACAGTAAAATTTGCCGGTTAGGACGAAGTTGTTGTGTTTTTTAATATTCTAAAATTAAACTTTGCGTTCTACCAATAGGAAACCAAAAATTAAGAAAATGGCAAAAAAATGTAATTTTGGCGGTGATAGATGGCACCTGCAAGACTATGTGGCAATTCCAAATAGCTAGTCAATATCCAAGGAAATAGAAAACTAATACGGGGAAGTCTGTGCCATTCTGTAGCACTATTTTCTTATGTATAATTAAAAATTAACAATTGCAATGTATAAAAGAAAGAAATGAATGAAATAAAGTATACAAATTTTTGTTGTCAAGGCTGTATTGAGGTTTTATAGACTAAGACTAATAAAGTACACTCATGTAGAATGTTATTGTACAGAAGAACCTCACTAACTGGATATAACAACGGTGTGGGTTGCTTTTTAATTTCCCTATACGTACGTATAAATTTCACTATTTTTCCAATATTCATATACAAGGACCAGTGAATGTCTTACCTTATTCATTGCAGTTTGGTATTACTGGATACTATTACATTAATACGTGCATGGTTTCGAGTACAAACTCAGATACCGATGAAATTAGAGATACAGTTACAAGTACACATGCAGATATCACTACAATACTAATATTTAAATAGAGGCATTGGGCTAGTTCAGATTGTGAACTATTTCGAGCAAAATACAATACATGATAGAAAACGAGACCATCCAGGCAAGACATAACACAATTACAAGACACAGGAATTTCATCCTGCAAGACAAATTCAAACAACATAAGACTTAACACAAGAGATAGGAAGAAACAACACAATATATAACAAGATTTAACACAATAACACGTTATAAAACAATTACAGGTATAAGAAACCAGATATTTCATTACACTACCTATACAAAACACTATCAAACTGTACACTAAGATATAACACATTTATAATTTACAAGTTTACATACTAAGATATAACACATAAGATATAACTAGTGCCCGGATTGTAATGACCTATAAATCAGCGAAACATGCAAGCATTTATGACCTAAAACCTATAAAAATATGACCTTAAAAATAAAATATGACTTTATGTAAATTTATTTTTTTGAAATTCCTGTTTATTTTTTAGGTGTAACATAAATACAAAATTCACTCAAGAACAGATAGTGGTGTAGTAAGTTTTGCAATCTTTGGAACTAATTAGCATTTAAAAGAAATTGCTTGTCTCTGTAAAATAAATCAAGTGCAGTACAACACATCAAACAAAATGCTTTGCTTTACCGCTGCATACTTCTTGTTTAATGTTTTCCAATTTCCTCTCTGTCTTAAGTTTCCGGTGAGTTGCATTGGATTACAAGGTGAATTTTCGGGTTTTTCATCTTAAAAGACCTACGAATGACACTACCTACGATTGTCGCTGAGGATAATTTTGTATCTGGAAAAGCTCCTCTTCACATAAAATGACGTCAGAGAACTCGGAGAGTATTTGAAAACGGCGATGTCTCTGCAGGCCAGCTTTGGTTCATTATCTTCAAATGTCGCGGCATTTCCAGAAATTATATCGCTAATTTTGCACATCGTAGAATATGCATTATTTAGCTGAAGAACACTCAGATATTTGTTGTACACTTTTTCAGCCACATGACCACGAGCTCGAACAAACTCACTCTGCACATGTTGCACAATATTCAAGGCGTCACACAGTTGAGTACCAGCAGCTTCCAGTCCGGTGATGGCTTTTAATGAAAAGTTGGCGTTATATATAAAATATCGTTCCATTTTCACAACGCGCAGGAGGCAAGAAATAAATGCAAATTTGCTTTCTATCAGGGGTTCATCGTTGCACTAGGAATAATACGTTTCAAATAATCCTTTGTGGGTGTAATTGATGAGTTTATTTGTGACAAAATAACCTGATACATTCTCATGCGAGACACATTTTCAAGCTTTTTATCACTGTGTCCTTAAAAATATGACAAATATATGCATTTAGGGCAAAATTTGGCCAAATATGACCTTTTACTAAAAATGGAGTAAATATGACTTTGTATACTGTAATATACAAAATATTACAGAACAAACGCCGCGCCTTGATCTGGACGGACGGAGCTGTAATACACAAAATGTTATAAAACAAACGCCGCGCTTAATCTGGACGGTCGCGGTTACTAGGTAACGAAGGTTGTTGACGGGCTAGAAGGGGGCGCTGGAAGAGAGAGAGTTGGTGGTTGACTGGCATCCTGGTGGTAGCGGCGCGTATGTAACCTGAATTATTAAAGTTGGACATCGACGCGAATAGGGAGGACAAATTGTGGAACAAGTGTTCAAGAAGTGAGCAGCAAGAAAGAAGCAGACGGATTTTCGGCGCGGAAGTCAAGGGGCTACGAACTGCGGGGCCATCGTTTCACAACGCCAGACAATTTGGTACAGTGAACTTAATGCATGAAATTAAGCAAGAGAATTTTTATATTTTTAATCTCAAATTCCATTCTTAATAAACAAAATTATTGTTGTGCCACGTTGTGTGTAATTCCTTCGGGACATAAACAATTTCAGACTTCCAGGCTTCTCTGTATAGAGGGCAATCCAGTGACAACCAGCCTGCAGGTAAGCGTGCAGGTGTGTCAACATATAGATCCCAAAGAACTGAGCTAGCAAATTAAAGGTAAAATAAATCATTCATTATTTTATCACAATACATAACAAAAATATGTTTCTCTTTTCGACAATACCTGGATTCGTGCATAAATTGTTTTAAAATTCACCCGAAGGTTCAGAAAAATATATGACTTTTCATTAAAATCCGGGGCCTCGATATAACACATTTACATACTAAGATATAACACATTTCCAGCTGCAAGATACAAGGCAATTCATGCCAATACAAAACAATTTTCGTGCCTTTACTTTTAAGTAAAGGCACGAAAACGACGACTTACAGGGCACTAGGTAGTAATCGCAATAAAGTTCTATAGGCCGGCCCCGTGGCCGAGATCGCTAAAGCAATAGTGCCGTAGTGGTCTTGGACCGTGGGGTCGCGGGTTCGAGTCCCGCCTCGGGCATGGTTGTATGAGTTCGTCCTTTCACCCCCTATCATCACCATATCGTGTCATCGTGTCATCATGTCATAACGTTACTTCCAATAGTGGTCGCTAATGACCGAGTAGTTGAAGCGACCTTAAATAACAAAAAATGTTCTATATGATACATGACACAAACCTTTGAGAGCACGTTTTCTGGGTGCTGGCGCTATTGTTGGAGGCATGACCACATTTCACTCCACTTTCACTTACCCTTTTATTATTAATCTTTACGCGGCACACGTGATGACGCCTCACGTCTCATCACCAGGGCACTTCACTTCGCTCACACGAGTGTCTCCATGTCATACCTAACCGTCTGAGAGTGGGGCGGCTGTGGTTGTGAGCCTGGGCAGCTGGTGATGTCCTCACATTCGGCGCTTGAAGCTGTTGGGGGGTGGCGCTGCACCACTTTGCCTCCGGCGTATTGCAGGGAGGTACTCGCGCGGAGCCAGCTCAGCTCTGTTGATATGAGCATAGTAGCACGCGGCGCTTCCAGAGATGGCCTCGGCAATGATTTTTTTCCCGGAGAAGTCTTAGTTTCCGGCCAGATGTCACTCTGGAGAGCGCCGCTTCGCTCTCTTTGTTCCCCTCTCCTAAGGCTCCAACCGCCAGAGGTAACATCTCAGCCGTGATGTAGACTGCGGAGAGTAGGAAAGCACGCTCAAGGTTGTTTTTCTCCCTCTTCTTCGCGTGTACTTTTACAATTTTCCCCTCGGTTGCGGCCGTAACCGCCACTTCCACTATTAGAGTCGCATGTCCCCGCGGGAGCACCAGATCTGGACGATTTGGCTTCACAACTGTCTGGTTCTCACGGAGAACCCGCCACCCATTCACCACAGCAGCCGCCTCGTAGGAATTGACTATTGAATTACGGCGCTGTTGCCACTCCAGAGAGCGGGAGCGGCACTCCGTGAGCACGTGTGCAATGGTTTCTACTGCCTGGTGGCCGTTTGGGTGCACGCATTTCCTCCGGCATAAGTGTTGTATACCAAAAAAAACAGTACTTGGAAGACTGCAAACAACAATTTATTAATCATCAAAATCCAACAGAATAATCCAGAAAACGTTGCCAGGAGTCACGATATCGAGGAAATTTATCAATAGCCGGGTCGTTGTACAAGTTAGTAAAAGCCGTTAACCAAAGAATTACAAAACAGTCGTGCCAGGTACAATAACAGAGTCTGGCAATGTCTTCGTAGAGCTGCCGGTACGGAATGCCGGGGCCCTCGCCCCGCGGCTGCCTCGCCGTCTTGCCACCCCTTCTCCGGGGAGGGGTGGCGGCTTCGTTGCCCCCTGCTACAGGAGGAGGGGGGGCGCCTTCAACGCCTCGGACGCTCGACTGGGGCGGCGAGGCGTATATCGATTCGCTGCAGTGGCGGGCTTCTGAAGTGCCCGCACTGGCGGACACTACACCCTCCCCACCTAATTGTGGGAGTATGGGGCGAGGCGCTTCTGCAGGCGCGCGCTGCGGTGCCTGGGTGCTGCCTTCTACTACTACCGCTGCCGACCAGGCAACTGCCCCTGTCGCACCTCCCTCCCGGAGGCTGCGTCCTATATTTCGGCGTTGGTGCCGTGGTGTTGCTGCTGGTGCTGGCCTGTGGCGCTGCTGGCGGGCTTTTGGAGTGCCCGCACAGGCGGACACTACAATAAGTTAGACTGTGCGCTGGGGCAGTGGTTAAGGGCCGGGGAGGAGTTCAGTCTCGCCGAGGACAGGAACTTATATACAGGTATCCACATGTTGGTTCCCGTTCTCAGAAAGTAGATGGATTCCTTCCCTACCCCTTGCTGCGCGCCAGTGTATATCCCCTGGGTCGACTGTCCCTGCCAACCTCAGCGAGTGCGCCCTGTGGAAACTTTCACTTCAGCGCCTCACCAATGAGGAGCGGTCTCTCGGCCCCACGGAGAGCCCCATGATGTCTTGATCCTCCTCCCCGTTGCGATGTCGCGCTGCTCTTCCTCCGTAGCGGTCCGCCCGTGGGAGGTAGCCAGGGGTCTCGCGCCAGGGGGCTGGGTGCCCCTCTGGGTGCCCCTCTGCTCTGTCTGCTCCGGGGCGTTGGCTCCGGATTGTTGTGGAGCATCCTCGCCCACGGCGGCGTCCAAAGTGGTCCGCTCCTTCTCCATATGCGCCGGAAGAGGGGAGGAGGGGGAGAGTGAGGTGAATGGGGGTGATTTCACCTGCCCTATCTTCTATCTCCCATGTCATTCTAAACCTCGCTGCCGGCCTAGCTTTCGCCGAGAATGTCGGTGGCCCTAGCTTGCGAGTGACTGCCGCACCATTTAAATATCTTTTGGCGGTCTCGGGGGAGGGGATATCTTCAAGGCAGTATGCCGCCTCCTCTTGCAGATCGGCGTTTCCTGCGGCCTTGATGTACGGGGCTGCACTGGTTAAAATCTTGAATGCAGAGTCTGTGGCCCAGAAATCAGCCTCTGCGTTTATGCAAAGCAGACCCATGCCCCCATCTTCGCGGCTCGCGTACAGGAAGGAGGTGAATGCCCTCTCCGGTAGGGACAGGACTTGCTTTGTGTGCGCTCTGAGGGCTAGGTCCATAGCGTAAAGTTGTTTTGTTTAGTAGTAAAACCTGCCCATGCGGAGAGGGAAGACCATTGCAGGCAGGACAAACTTGATTATTTCTGCCAGTCAAATAATTTCGAGTTGGTCACTTGGCCTGCGATGGATGGCATCCTGTTCACGCATCCACCCACAGTCC
Organism: Acheta domesticus; assembly: GCA_031308135.1. Classification (NCBI taxonomy): domain Eukaryota; kingdom Metazoa; phylum Arthropoda; class Insecta; order Orthoptera; family Gryllidae; genus Acheta; species Acheta domesticus. Next base: position 7,520 of record JAHLJT010005494.1, read on the forward strand.
TTTACTAAGCTACAACCTACTAGGTACTCTGTTTTGTCGTATTCTTCTAATTGCCGGATGGGGCTTCCGTCAATTAATATATTTATATTTGCCCGCTTTCTTCTGTATATTGCTATTGCAACACACTTACTTGCCTTGTTAAAAAAATGTTTAATACTTTAAGTACATCTTGCACACTGTCGACAATTTTTTGTAGGTTCGTTGGCGAATCTGCCATCAGCGCCAGGTCATCCGCATAGGCAAGGATCGGTGAGGTCCCCTGCGCGTCTTCTTTGGCGGCCCGAACTGCGGCGTCTATTACAAAGTCGAATATACTGCGATTTTTCTAGGAAGAGCTCTCAAGATAACTCAAATCCCATCTTCGCGATGGAATATGTCACGGCATTTCGCGTCTTTTCTCGGTCTTGCCGGTAGAAGTCGCATGATCGCAAGCACTGCTTCATACGGTCGCGATTGTGCGAATCTAGCGGAACGACTGTGAATGACACGAAATGCCGTGACATATTCCATCGCGAAGATGGGATTTGAGTTGTCTTGAGAGCTCTTCCTACAAAAATCACAGTATAGTATTCCGCTGAGGGGGCATCCCCGCCTGATGCCCCTCTCCATTGGAATGCACTCTGTAGGGCCCTCCAACGTGAGTACTCTTGTGACCATGTTCCTATAAATTTCCGCGGCAATACTTGTAACTCTCCCACTCCCGCTGCTGAAAGGGAGTCTATTATTGCTTGGCGCGGGACTGAGCCGAAGGCATTCTGTAGATCGAGCATGGCGACGACAATGTCACGTCTGCCTGCTTTAGCAAGATCCATTTGCCGCTGGAGAACATAGTTGTGCTCGAGTACTCCGTCAAAGGGCCGAAAGCCTTTCTGGGCGGTTGACAAGGCACCATTTCTGTCCACCCAGTTTCCCAACCTGGTGGCCCAGAGACCTGTGTAAAGTTTATACAGTGTTGGCGCAAGGGCAATATGACACCAATTTCCTATTTCTTCTTTATCGCCCCCCTTACGGATGAGAACGGTTCGGAAGGCTCGCCATGGGGAGGGGATTGTCCCAGTTCTTTTTACTACATTAAAGAGTCACGAGAGGATTATAGCTTTCGGGTCCATTGTTCTCAGGTGCCCATATGTGATGCGGTCTTCTTCTGGTACCGTATTCTCGCTTCGGGAGATGCGTCGCGGGACTTCCTTCTGCGTAAGTCGTCGCAGGGTACTGGATCACGTCCCTCCACTATGTATATGCCAGCGACGTAGTTGGAGGCATTGGTTTCTGCATTGCCAGTTGCTCCGAAATGCTCAGTTATGACGCCTCGGGCGATAGCGCATTGGGCCCCTTCCTGGCCAGTTATCCAGCGCATAGCCTTTCTTCGCTGAGTGGCAAAAGTCCGGCGCAATTTCGTCTTACCTGAGGCCGGATTTTGCTGTTGGCCTCCCTTCTGCGGCCTTTTGTCGTTACTATCTTGGGGAGTCTTATTCCGGCGGTCTCTTGAATGCTCAACACCAGATCGCTATACAGGTTGTCGAGGGTGTTGGTCAGCTCTTGAACGTCTCCTTGGAAATGGGCGTGCGAAAGTGCCGCATTCGCCTCCTGGAGGGCCGAGGATCATTCATTTGGCCGCGGAGCTCGCTGCTGTCTTGGGCGTCTGATGGCTGCAGGCGGTGCCTCTTGTTCCCTCTCTCTCCCCCTCATTGGAAATTTGTTCTTGGTGCGCTGGTTGTGTTTCACTGATATTTACTTGATTGTAGGTGGTAGATTTCTGTGCTTGTCGCACTCGCTCAACATGGGTGCGGTCGTTAGTCCTCTGCCCAAACTCTTTCTGCTCTTGCCCTACCGAGGACGATCCATCTTGCCGCGTTTCTTGTATATTCTCCTGTTCTCCATGTGCAAGGCGGAGGAGGCGTACTCCGAAGTCATTATTGGCACATTCTTTCTTCTGCTATCCTTCGTGGCGAATTTTCGGTGGAAAAAAATCATTGCCAGGCTGTAATAACGAAAGAGTGGATAAAACCAGTTGCAAAATTTTAAAAAATCTCCGAACACGTGGCGTAGGTAGAAACCTTGTTTTGTGGGTCCTTGATACCGAAAAACCAATTGGAAGGAAAACATCCGTCTGTCCGTCTGTGAACACTGCTAGCGCCTAAACCATAAGTACGATTTCTTCCAAAATGGATATTCCCTGATCGATCTAGTTATAGTCGAAGCTTTGAGATTTTGAAAAAGATTCTGTAAAATTTGGGGGTACTTTACATCAAGTCCCCCGAAACATTTTCAAATTTTTCTCAAAAACGGCTCCAAATTTTTTCTTTCAATTTCTTGTAAGAATAGAGTAAAATAAACTTATTAAGGTGGCATAGGTACGATTTTCACGGATAACTCTGAATTTTCGAAAATTGCAAAAGTTTTAAACTTTTTGGGGCCTCTTTCTCCAACTACAAAATTGAAGATAGAGATTTTTCTTTTAAATGAAATTTGTCCAAAGTGAGAGCTTTCATTAAAGTCATATACATTTTTTTGAAAAGTTTAGTCGTTTTCGCTCAATATTGCGTACAATATGTGTAATTTTAAATAATTACAAAAACAAGATTTTCTGAAAAACGACTCCAAAGTTTGTCTTTAAACTTTTGGTATGTATAGTGCCTAATGTATTTTATAAGATGACAAAAACGCCTTATTTCTCTATCTTTTTGTTTTTTCAAAAATTGGAAAAATGCAATAATTTTGACTTGTCTCTCACGTCGTTAATATTTACATTAGCATTGATTTGTTAGCATTTTTATATTAAGGAATACATGAGCTTTAAATAATGTCAAGTAAAAATTCTCGAAAACACAACCGTTTTCTGTGAAAAGTAGCTCAAAATTCCGCATTTTCAGAAACGCTCAAACGCCATTTTCTCATAAATGGCTCCACTTTTTTCTTCCAACGTTTCGAACAGATAGTGCTATTTACGCTCTTTAATATGACGTAAAGTTTGTTTTGAGGTTTTTTTTTCAAAATTTAATTTTTTTGAAAGATCTCTCACATCTTTAATATGCACATTATCAGCAATTTGTAAAGATTATTATATTTTTAAGTGCTTCAAATAACTTCAAATAAGGTATTTTGAAAACTTAAAAATTTTCTGTGAAAATGAGCTTCTAATTTCGCATTTTTAGTAGCGCTAAAACGCAATTTTCTTTTAAAACGGCACATAATTTTTAAAAGAAAATTGCCATTTAGGACTAGGTTTTTGTGTTTCATAATATTCTAAAATTTAATATTTCCGTTCTGCCAATGGGAAATCGAAAAATTAAGAAAATGACAAAAAAATGTAGTTTGTGAGGTGATAAATGGCAGCTGGCAAGAAAGAGTATGTGGGAATTCCGAATAGCTAGTGAAGACGCAAGGAAATAGAAAACTAATACGGGAAAGTCTGTGCCATTCTGTGGCACCACTAGTTTCGCGCAGCATTACATAACTTTCCCTATACTACGTATATTAAGGCCCATTCACAATGCAGACGTAAACATAAGCGTAACGCACAGACATAAACTTAAACATAAATGATAGATTGAAGCATTCACAATGTACAACATAAGCGTAATCAAAGATTTTCTGTGGGCCATTCTAGTTACTATTAGTTGGATGTGAGGATCTATATTTTATGTATTTGAAATTTTGTTTAAAATATGCATGTTTATATAAACATACATAACATATATAAACATGTACGTATGTACTGTGGCACAACAGCTCTTATGAGCCAAGGCCTACCAGCGGCGTCTCGGCCTTGCGGCCATGAGTTGGGTTAGGTTAGGTTAGGTATTTTAATTTTAATAAAAATTCAAACTAAATGGTACTACTATGAATATTACAACGAAACTAAACTACAAAACGATCGTACGCTACAAAACAATGCAGAAAACGGTCGAAAATCAACCAAGCAATTTGGAAAACAAGTCTTTTATTCGATCTATCGATTTCGATCCTATTTCGATACTCGATTTTGATTTAAACTTACTGTGATTGGTTCATTTCTTATTTCTGACATAAGCATAAGCACAGAAGCTTGAAGCTTGCAAACTTTTAAGTCAACGTCTTATGCGCATGCATATGCTTATGCGCTTCCAATCAAGGCCGTCTAGAAGAGTATATTAGAAGGCCTGAGCCAATGTAAATGTCACGTGATCTGACGTCACAATCGGTGGCTGAACATTTTTGGTTTCCGTATGTTATCGAGTTAGTATATTCTAGCTAATTAGCCATTGTAAGAAAGTTTAGATGCGAACAAATGTTTTAATAATTCAGTATTAATTGTGTGCACGGTTTCCTGCATAAAAAATTCCTTCGTCCATTATCTTCGAGAAAGCAAGGTATGTCTACTTCAATATTGTGTGATTTAAGTATGTGGTGCAATTATCAAATATTTTATTTAATATGTTTTGTTGTTGCACTTGGATGTTTGGTTATACTATTATACCCTGCATTTTTTTCAGTGAATACTTGCAAACTATCCTAAAAGGAAGGTGTTTTGAAAATTAGGCAGGAGAAAAATATAAAAAATATAAAGTGAAGTGAACCGTGCTGTTGATCGAATTATGATGGATCGACGGAAGGCGTTTCAACTTTGAAACTTCCACACAATCCTGCTCTGTGACAGAAGTGTGTGAAAACAAATAGGAAAGATTTTGTCCCCTCAGAGAACGTGTCTGTGTGTGTAAAACACTTCGGCTCAAAATTTATTCTCTACCAGAACAAGGCAGTAAAAGGAGATGGTGTCTAGATATATACTAAATGTGAAAGATGCGTACTCTTCTATCTTAGTGAACAGCCTCAGTACTTGATGAAGACTCACCAAGTGTTTCAGACATTGATATCCGAAAATTTTGGAATTAAGTTCCTGAAGCATGAAAATCAAAGAAGTTTAAGGCTTTATGTGAAAGACGGAGATCCGATTAATGAAAAACACGGCTTGGGAGGCTTTATGTGAGAGACGGAGATCCGATTAATGAAAAACACGGCTTGGGAGTTGTGAACAAATTCTGCTCACTTTAATAGAACTTTGTGTATCTAAAGGGTTTGTTAAATAAACACTGTAAATTAGGAATGTTCAGTTATAAGTATAGTGGTATCAGGAATATAAGACGCAAGGTCACAAAACTGAGTGCAAAATAGGAAGACACTAAAGTCAATTTAAAGCGTCCGAAACAATTTTTATGTATTTCCAATGTGATTTGTGTCTTGAATAATCTCATAAAGTTTTACATAATCTGCTGGAGTACTTTCTGAATAAAATATTGCTTTCCTTCCTTCCTCTTCTTATTTTTCAGCAGCTGGAATTTCATTAACTTGCCTGTGAATATTTTACTGTTTCTTACAATATAATCAACTATTATTAATTACTAATGCGGCCATCAGAGAAATAACTGATAAATGCATTACTACTAGCTGTACTACTAACTTCCATATTAAATTAAAGTAGACAAATTGAAAGAAATAGAGCAGGAAATAAATAAATAGAATTCTCATGAAGGTACTTTATTTCTTATGCATATCAATTATGGCAGCAAAATTGTTTCATGAATTATACAAAATCTTATATTATAAATAAGGTAGCATGTACAAATATTATGTTCATTTACGTGTACGAAAATTGTACAGTATCGGAATACCTTAATACAAATAACTCTAAAATAAATTCTTATAGCATCAAGAAGGCTTAATGTTTCGTCGTGTTATTTTAAACAAGTATGGGTTTGGGTTTCCATGCGATTTTAAGAACTAGATCTCTGTTGAAAACTTGGACAGCATGCATTTCCTCCCAGCCACCCTTCGTGACGTCATTCGGCGAAGGAGCAGGCCTTCTATTCTAGACGGCCTTGTTCCAATGCATTGTAAAAGAGTCGGCTTAAAAACGTTGTCCTAACTTTTATGTTAACTCTATGCTTATGTTTATGTCTGCATTGTGAAAGGGCTTTTACTCCGTATGTACGTACGTATACGGTAAAGTAAAAATGGATGTTGGTATACACACACACACACACATATGTATATATACATACATACATTAGGGTGTCCCTTATTTTCCGACTTCCAAATTTTTGACAGCTTACCCTCCAATTTTGTTCGAATGATCTTAAAACATGCATATACAAAATTTTGTTGAGATCCGAACATTCTAACCCTTGAGTGACTTGAGCGCGAATTCGCATGTCGAACATATCCAGAGCTATCACCCACCGCTGAGTGAGTCCCGAGCACAATACATGAATTTTAATCGATCGTGTCACTCGTGTTCACAGGTTGCTAATCCAACATAATATTATGTGTTAGTGTCATATATTCAGTGCCAAAGAACGTATGTTTTTAATAGGAGATAATATTAATTATTAATATCAAACACCAAATAACTGGACACGATTTACTATCAAACAAGTGCTTGAAGTTTTATGGGAAGTAAAATAAACAGTGCAAGCGCTAAACTTGTAGTTCGTGAGAGAATGATATTTTGGGAGAAAGCAAGAATCCTGACAAGAGCTAATCAGCGCGCAAGAACTTATTAGCTTGTACTATTCGGAGTGAGGAAAATTACAAAAACCGCAAACAAGTCAGAAGATATTTTTAAGCATCGTGAAGAGGAGTTCAGAAATAATTTGAACAATCTATTTTAATATTGCACATCCGAATGTGTAACCAACGATTATCTTGGGAGAAGAAAAGATGTTTTCATTTCGGCAGAGAGAGCCAGGATGTAAAAGCTATCTTGCAGGACTAGATGAACATCTCGCGGATAAAGAAGAAAGGGCGAGACAAAGAACATTACAAGAAGAAAAAAAGATTACAAATTCTTTGACGTGATACAACTGCAACAAACAATTGACGTTTCCAAGGAGTATACGTCTTCTTGAAGAGTATTTGGACAGAGCTTGTTCTTTCCGCGCCATCATCACATATATAACATCTTATTTTACAATGTGTGGTTGTATGTAAAATATATAATGTACGTTGTAAGCAATCCTGACACCACTTTTTTAGCATTTTAAGAAAAACTGGGAAAGTGTTAATGCCATTAATTTTCAAAGAGACAAAGAGAACGTGGAAGTGTTCTTTAATGCGTCCAAAATTTAAGAAATGTTGGACTTTTATGAAAGTAACTAAAGATACGTCTTCCCGGGGCAATGCATTGAGCTCATGGATAGCAAGAGATATTTCATATTTAAAATGTTTCTGCTCAGAACAGAATCTAAACTATCTTGTGTAATTAAAAATTCCTTAAATAATGTCTCTGTTGATTGTAACTGATTATGTCAACCCGTGGCTTTAGGACAGTGCAGCTGTAAAAGCACCTTATAAAGACGCTTTATAAAGAAATTGCATGATAGGATAGATTGCACAATTTCAACAGCTACTTTAAAACAATTTAGACACCGTATGTAGTATTTATTAGAAGAATTGTCTGTCGTACTGTCTGATGAAGCAGACGTACAAATCGAAATCAAAATGATAGCAAATGTAGCCTGAGAAATTTTGCACATTCGTATTTTCCTCTTTGTAAAGAATTGGATGAAGAATAACATGGTAAGCGC
>JAHLJT010005495.1:0-63223 GCA_031308135.1 Acheta domesticus
TCCTGAGGGTCTAGAATCAAGCAGGAAAAAATAAGAAGTACTACCTAAATTTTCATTGAATCAATCAATACACTTGTTACGCATACTCTAAATATACTTAAGTGCCTTGTACTGTCGTGAAGTTTAGGGTATTGGTGTGGTGTTATAGTGTTAGAAATCGCATATTTAAATTTTAAAAATATTTATTCAGTTTAGACTTAAACATTAAGTATTATTTTATCATTTTTTATTAATTTTAAATTGGTGTGTTATTAAGGTTTATTAAGATCTGCTAGCCTGGTGTGTATAATGTAAATTATAAAAGATCTGACCCTAGGTCATAAAAGATCTGGTTGTCAGAAACAATATTTATTCCAACTCTCCAAATATAAAAGTCACAATAAAAAAGGGTAGTGTGAAGAGTATATCTTCACTTCTGGAAGCCTACTAACTACCATAATAAAATATCTTCTTTATCCAGCCAACCACGGCAACCTCCAGACCCCTGGGCCATCACATTCAACGCAAAGCACAACAAAACTTCGTGCAGTAACTCCCAGGAAACGCGATCACTTCAGCGCGAGATAAGACCTCTCCGGGGAACAGTAGGGATGTCGTTACAACAGACTTTTTCTGCCTGGAGCTGCCTTTTGTGCGTGTGTACTCCGAAACACTTTAAGTGATGCTATTTTATCTATACTCTTATGATTTTTTTATTAAGGTAATCTCTAATTTTTAAGTTCTCAAGTGGTTTGTTGGTGAGCGTTCTGTGTTACGGATACCGCAACCTTCACAGATTCATGCGAGACCGCATTAGGAGTGGAGTGCGCGGTCGTGTCAGTGGTGTGGGAGGGAAGCTGCAAGCAGTTTACCTGCAAGGGGGTCTTGACTTTAGGGGGCGGAAGTTAGAGGAATAAAGGCGAGATACGTTCCTGAGATGCTTTCTCTCGAGAGCAGCAGACCCGTGACCTTGCAGAAGAGCTTAAAGGAGTTTAACTTAAATAACACATTAGAACGAAAAGGAAAAGCCATGATTTTCGTGTACGACTCTCGTCAGGTATAGTAACTTTATTTCATTTATTGTGATGTTTGTAAGCTAGCTGAAGAAACCGGCGTTGCTCGGGTTATTTATTCATAGAAGCGTCTATTTGACAGGAAAATAAATTAATTGTATCTTTATGATTTATCAAGTATGATCTCTATCCACACAACACAACCCCACTCTGCTCCGTCCCATCAACCAGCTTCACTTTGCTCCTTCTCACTCTGCCTCCCCCAGCCTTGCCCTGACCGCCCTGCGCTGCCTTCTTTAGCAATGATCACTATTGCCACACTTTACTGCTCGGAGCAGTTATAAACATTAAATAGTTGCAAGTCCCTACAAACCTCCAGAAAAAAAAATCTTCAATTTATCAAAGCCTAATTGTCCTTCACGAAAAAATAAGTATTTAATAGAAACTTTTATGTCTCAGAAACGTCTTCAGAAACGTTTGATTCATTTTAGTGGATTTCCTTCCCGTTCGCGAAATAATTGTGAAAAACTGAAAGATTTTGTACTTCCTGTTTTTGAAGAAATAGGGAAAGGAGTTACGAATATTTTTTTACGATACCGTATGTAGACAGTAACTCTTCATTTGTTTTTGAAGGTCACAACTAAAAAATTATTTAAAAACATTCCTCTAATAAAATATAAAATTATGTCAAAAGTAACCTAAATTATGCACGACAAAAATCTCTCCCTTGAGAGAAAGCAATCAAGATCGATTAGCGGTTCTCGAAATTGGTCTAGAGAAACAGACAGATAAAAATGGAAGACAGGAAAAGAGATTTTGAAAACCATCTCTTCACGTCAACTTACCAATCTCCTTGGCCTCACTATTCTTATTCTCTCAACTTAGGTATATCTTCATCATCAACGCTGCGATTACAAATCAAACGCTTAGCTTTCAAGGTACGAGGAGATTAAAATTACTAAATTAATTCTCTCACACAGTCAGCTTTTTCTGCTTAATTATAGATTGAGAGCTGGAAACATAGTATTCAACAACGCATTTCCCCCACATTTTAGTTTCTGTAGTGGGGTTATTTGAGTTTCAAACGTTTGATAAAAAGCTCGTGCTTCACTCAAACATTGGGGGTCAATAATCCTTCAAACTCGCAGGTAATTTATTTTTGACAACTTCCGTTGAAGTGTTAATAATTTATTATGTCTACTTTTTCTTCATTATTTTTCCATTTCTTCTAAATTTTATTCTCCTTTTTCCCTCTCTGAGTCCTCGACTTTTGATTGCTTTTCTTTTTGCGTTTCTGGCTTTGAATGGTCCACGGAAAGAGACGTTAGAGTTAACTTGTAGAGAGAGATGACAGCGAGGCGGAAGGAAGAGAAGAAGGAGCATAAAAGTGAGATATGTTCCGGGAAGATTTCAAAAAAGAGTAGACCACACTTTACAGGACTTCCCAAAAGTCCAAAGCGAAGATCTTCAAAACATTACGAACTCTATCTGCCGGTATCTTATTTATATACTTTTCTCATAGCCTTATTACTATTTTTGTACTTCACATTGCACATTTCTTGCATTACTTTTAGCCCCTGGGGTGGCTTATGGACAAGGTGCTAGCTTTCCATAGGCGGTCGTTTCCATAGACGGGTTTCATTCCTCGCCGGAAAAATTGAAGCTGTATCTTTCTAATACATCTCAGTTTCACTAAATGTGTGACTAAAGAAAGCTCAGACTGTCAAATAACCTGGGGACGTTGATGGGACTATTCCGTGCTCGCCACGTGTCTTCCTTACCCTCAGACATTGAGAATAAATAAAAACAGGACTAGGCCTGCGAAGAACGCTAGATTAACATTAATAACAATGACTAATTCGACCGCAAAAGCGGGGAGAGAAGGCTCAGGGCATCAACTGATGTCACGGCAGTCCCTTTGACCCGGAGATTCTAGGTTGGAGTCCCGACGGTGCAGGATTTCCGACAAGCTAGATAGCTAGGTCGAGCTCTGTCGCTGTCTGAAGGAGAATTCTACCGGCTGCTCTGATCGGTATTTTACGAGTTTCTTCGGTCAAAACCAAGCGAATACTGAGCAGTACTGTAAATACGGGCCATGGACCATGCGCGATCTTTTTTTCCTTTTCCTTGACCTATCCTCACCCCATATTTACGCATTCAATACACATGCGGGAAAACGGCCGGGAGCATAAAGCTTGTCCCGAATGGCGCAGAGCCCCGCTGGTGGGAAATACCTTGTTAGGGGAACCCCACTAGCCGGCGGTAGGTTCGGTGCCGGATTTCATCATCCATAGGGGATGATCACAGCAACTTACCGAGGAAAACATGCACTGCACTTACGGGACTAATAACTTATCAGTTGACGCGCACGAAATCACTTATCAGTCAGTTGACCGTAAAAGGCCAAAAATACTTATGTGTATATATATATATATTAGATATATATTATATATATATATATATATATATATTACTTTTAGTTCAAGTGTACTCTTCATTAGGGGTAAATGTTAATAGAAGACTTCACTCTCTCATGTTATTCACCACATTCTGACTTGCACATTTTGTGTTATAGCTCTCATTTTAGTATTTTCCTTGGAGAAATATGACAGGGCTCGGCTTCTACTGAACCAAAGATATTCCATTCAATTAATTAATTCATACTAGTATCAAAATATTACATTTAGTTTATATTAATTATCCGTAAAAAATCGTTATTCTCGATATCTCCCTAGATTTATTTAAATTATTAAGAACAATTTTTTGGTTATGGAAAATTTGTTAGGAACATGCACTTTTTCCAGATAATATTTGGAACTTGGCTCTTCCCACCGAAAACTTAGATATCGATTGGCCCACAGAAACTCGTACCTATATCGACACAATAATACTGTATATCGCGGATGTGCGGTATTAGTTATAATAACTACCTATTTCTGAGAACATCTCTAATCTAATTAAGAGAACTTTCAAGAAACAAAATTAAAGTGAAAGAACATACGAATCACTTACGTTTTACTACGAAGCAAAGTGTAAGTTGCATTTAACCTTCTTTAAAGCAATTTTTAACAATTGTACTGAAATGGTTCTATACCTTTAAAATTTGGAATGAGTTGGAGACAAAGAAAAGAATTAGAGATTGAGACATTTATGCTCATCCACATTTAATTGCAGATTCTGCACATCTCTGAACAGATGAGGTAATATCGGAAGCGCCGGACCAGCAAAAATGTAATAGAATGTTCAAGAAGGTTTCATCCTATAGATTACGGTGTGAGAAACGTTTCTTTGAGAAGTTTGGCCTCAAAAATTTTAGTTTATAGGTCGTAGAATGCATCGTTTAGGACTTATTTAACGATATAGAATCAAAGTTGTGCCGAATGTGTTGTGGTTTGCATTTGACGTTATATTTAGTTTTCTTCTACAGCGCCATGTAGTGGAGTTACAACAGATTTACAGCACACAAACCTTCTTGGAAAAACACGTAGAAGTGCCAACTTTCATGGAGATTGGTCTCATGGTGTCGGAGTTTAGCTCTCATATATTGACGGATTTACCAAGATTCCACGCTGAAAAAGCAATGAAGCTTCCTAAAGCACTGACATATGCTGTATATGCTCTAGAGACGGGAATGTTGTTACTGTTATAACTTCCAAATTTCCTAAATATTTAGAGGCAGGTAATCTTTTCTTTCTTATGGAAAATAGATATTAAAAATGGATATTTACGACGAAACAAGAATTGTAAATATTTGACTATTTCATTCACGCGATTTTGGACACATATCGTGTCAGAAATTCATGTATAGAGGAGTTACTTTAAGAAGGGACCAGTTTGACAAAACGGGGAACAAATAAAAGTAATGTAGGGGATGCCATTGCATGAGGTAGATATAAAGTCATACACACATGGGCTAACTGTAAACGTACTGACAAAGTGGATGTATGGACGTAACTTGCATTTCTGTTGCCAGCATTGGCCAAAAAGTAGCTGTAAAAGCTATCCTTCTTTTACAAATCTCTCTATAGTAGAGCCAATCACTGCTATAATCCTCATTGAAATGTATAGTTCTATCATTTACCTTGTTTCAAAAAACGACGTATTGATCAAAGAGTATTTGTGATATATAAAAAGGGACTCAATCAAACCACATGCGTTGATTGTTGAATGGAAAGAAGAAGAATTTCCTTTGTTCGTAAAGGTCTTACTCGAGATTCTGAGTTTTCCAAATAAATTCACTCGCACTACGCCAAAAGTTTTCGGTAAACTCAGAACGTCTCTAAAAAACTATCTATGAATCATTTCAGTTTTCTTGTTATTCACTTTATTTATCATCAGTTGCTTTCTGTTTCGATGCTATATCAATTTTTAAGTTTTTATTCAGTTCTGATGTCTCTCAATGCTCATCCATCGACAACTCTAAAAAAAAACACCCACTTCTTTGTTGTTATCCGCTTTAATCCTCCTGAATGTTAGTTACTCTCTTACGAACTGCTTCTTTGTCTCAACTCGCACAGGGTAGCGTCGCTGCGAGCTGGTTTTGTTTCAATATTTATCCTCGCGAAGAAATCTCGTCAGGAGGAAAAACAAACCGAGGAAGGCGAAGGGTCTTGTTGTTTCTTCGTTCTTGAAATCCTTTCTCGGGATCAAACGAAACATAGGAATACGGTTAATTTGCTTTGTTTAATATGGTACCATATATACTATTTCCAGTACCACATGTTTCACCCAGTATTCACAGAAATATTGGAGGATTCACAAAATTTGCGCAATTATTTTGTGTAATACTTAACATCAGGGTAATCGCTATTTAGCCAAAATTGGAGTATTTCGATATCCCTTACTTTTATAATTTGAAAAAAAAATTCTTTAAATAATGTTAAGGCCGAGCAGTTAAAATGTTTAGAGGACTTATTGAATGTTTTTTATTTTCTTTTACAATATTGGCATTAGAACAGTCTGACGTTGACACTCGATATGCTGTAAAGATCTTCAAATCAGATTAATACTGTAAATTTGTATGCTTCACTTTCTTTCACATTTTGAATAAACGGAAAGGAAGGTCAAAAAGTTGTTAAGTTCTGTAATGTTAAATTAGTGTATTCTGCCACCAAGTTCTCAGCAGACTTAGTTGCAGAATTAGTAATAAATCTAATATAATATAATCTAAAAAAATTGCGACTTAGCAAATATATGAATCGATATATTTAACATTGATGTAAGTTATAACGACTAAGTTAAAGTTTCATTGGATATATAATAATTAAAACTATTTCTTGGGAGAACTAAAAAAATATAGATTTTCATCTGAGAGCAAGAATTGTCTTCGAAAATAATTAGAACACTAAATTAATTCATAATAATTCTGCATAAAATATAAGATTTAAAGTAATGAGTAGGAAGTACATAATGTTGTGTATGAGATACTCAGCAGTGGAGGATCCTAGGAAGGGGCATAGAACTACGTCCCTCTCACCAAAGCCAAACGTTTTTGTAAATCTATTCTCAATTTATTCAAAACAATTAGCACATATTGATCGCGCCACATCCAAAAGAGAATTTCTATGATGCATACACACATGTGTTTTATTTTAGACTAATAATTTTCAAAAAATATTCATTAAAGAGTTTAAATAAAATTTGATCCCCCTCTGATATACTTGCCAGATCCCCTTCTGAAGTCATAAATAAAAACGACAGTGCAGGAAAGATCATTTTGACCTCAACAAGTCTCAGTAGCGAGATTCCAACAAGAGAAAGCGATCAATCAGGAGGATGATAAGGGAGAAAGACGTAGACAGGCCTTCCGGAAGTGCTATGCAATTAAAAGGAGTTGAATAAGGTTACCAGGAAACTAATATTAGAATTATCCAGATTATATTTTGTAATTCGTTATCCTTCATTCTACTTACTGATATAAACCTCTCTTCCCAGCAGTGCCTCTCTCGCTCGCGGCGCCACTGCTCCAGTTTGTGAACCTACGACGAAGCTGGAGCAGATCGTGTGTACCCGGCGCCAACTTTGCAGGGAGGGTCCTTGGAAACTCGTAAGTAAACATAATGATTCCCTCTTCGCACTCAACAAGCTCAGAAAGGTTTATGTAGAACTTTGTTAAATGAAACCTCGGTAATTCGAACTCATCGACATTCGAAATCGTCGAATTTAGAATTCGTCAATACTCAAATTCAATGAAATCTGGAAATCAACTATGTTCTGAAATACTCAACATCCCAAACCCTGGTGTCCATCTACGTCTCTATTTTTCATTAACGTTCACTTTTTGCTTATAATATTCACCAGAACAAGAAAACATCAGTATTTAGAACGTTGTATTTAACTGGACATGCCGTTTTATATTTGCGTAGCTTTTTTTCTCTTTCCACTGGATGTAATCCGTTAGAGAGCACCCGTAATAGGAATTTTTTTTATTAGATAAAATCAATTTCAAAAATAGATTTTTAAATAATGTCATGTACATTTTTCGTTTTGAAAAAAAAAGCATAGTAGTATTCTCGTATTTTTGCTTGATGCTTCATATGCAGTATATATATTGCGGAACCGTTATAAATAATTCTATAAAGTATGTACTTTAATACCACTAGTTTTTAGTGATCTCTTACTTTTCTCCGGTTATCAGGCATTGTGGAGGGTTTGTCAACACATCCCACTGCCTCAACTGAGACATATCTCGTTGGCATAGCAACAACGAATTCTTGCATTACTCCATTCCTGCAACCCACAGATAAATCGACCGCATTGTATCTTCAAAACGTTGATATCTTCCTATTTCTCCTATTATTAATTCATCGACTAGTGTATCATTTCATTTCCCCAATACACACTCAATTGAATTTAGGGAGGCGTCAACGGCCCTCCGGGGCGATGTCCAACGAAAAGAACAGGGACACTGAAAATATTAAAACATCTCATCAAGATTAAAGCATTCTAAGAGCTGGGTCTGTTTTCATAAAGTTTATCTTATTCGGGTAAAATATGTGTGTATATTTGAAACTGAATGAAGAAATAGAAAAGTGAGTTCGAGGACTTCGATATATCGAGGTGTTCATCACATTAAAGTTTCCTTGGGCGGCGTAGCAGCCACCAATTGAGAGGAATATCTCCACAACTCAATACTACTTTCCAGAATCCGCGCAGGCGCAACACCAACTGGGTATGCGTAGAGAATCGAGATTGTTGTCGTTTTCTTTAAGTTGATTCCTGCAAAATTCCCTTTGATTGAAATAGAGATATAAATGCATTCGAGACATTGATGAATTCGATTGATTGGAGGTTCCGGGTGCGTCAACTGCTAGGAGTCATTAGACACGTAAGTGAAGTGCATGGAGATGGCGGTGATCTTCCCTCGCTGGATGCGAGATCTGGCGCCGACCTACATGTCGGCTTGCTGGCTATTCTCCAACCAGGATCTCTCACCAGCGGGACCCTGTCGCAGCCGGGTCAAGCTCTGAGCTCCCGTGCCGTCTACTAGCATGTGTGTTAGTGTAGTGCATGGTAAGTGTAAGTGTGTGTTAGTAAGGGGTGAGGATAAAACAAGGAAGAGGAAGGAAAGATTGGGCGCCTGTCCGAGGCTGGTTTGATAGGCATTCGCCTGGTGCTGATCGGAGAAACCACGGAAAACTCCCGATCACAGCAGGCCGGCCGCTAAATTCTTCCTCCACACAGAGGCTGAATTCGACCTAGCTGACAAACTAGGGTCGAAAATCATTCCACCGTCGGGACTCGAACCCAATGATCTAGATACAAGTAGATACTCGTAGATAGATAATTTCTATGATAGATAGATACATTTGATTTCGGCAGTAAGCCCGAAGGCAAATTCTTCACACTTATTATACATCTTATGTAATATAATACAATCATGAACACTAAAATATATACAATACATACTAGAATATTATTTCATTAAGGCGTGCCTACTAAATCCAGAGCCCTTTATCATTATTAGTAGTAGTAGTATCTTAGCAACAAGTCTGATGTTAGTGGAAAAAGTCTCCATTAGTGCTGCAGGCAAGCTACTCCATGACTCGATAGTCCTATTTACAAAAGAGTATTTTCCAACATCAGTTCTCTGTTTCCTTGGACGTATTTTTCTAACGTGGTCGTGCCGGGATAAGTAAACGGGTTATGCATTCTTTGCTGAATTTCCCTCCATGCCAGAGTTTTTCTAATGCCTTGTAAAATATACACAATCTTGCTTTTTCCCTATGGCTCGCAATAATTCCCATGTTGATACTTTGTTGGAAATATTTTGTAACGAAATTCCCCTTTTAACACATCTTGCTGCTACTTTTTGAGCTCTTTCGATGGAGTTTATTTGTACCTTTCTGTACGGATCCCAACGCGCTGCTCCGTACTGTAATACCGGACGAACAATGGTTTTTATATACTAACTCTCCTGATTTACTACTTCCCTTCCTTAACACACGCATAACAAAGTGTAAAGTTTTCCACGCCTTCTCAACAGTAAAGTTGACGTGCTCCCCGCATCCAAGTTGTTCCTAATGATCACCCCTAGATATTTACAAGTAGTTACCTGTGGAATTATCTGACCCCGAAGCAAATACCCTGGTGAGGAGAGACTGTAGTGACATCAGTTGATGCCCCGAGCCATCTAAGCCGGTTGGTGATTTCGAAATAACAGTGAATTCGATTCGTTACGATTGGATGATTTCGGTTAGATGTTGGATGATTTCAGTTGAATGATTCGAAATAACAGTGTACTTCGATTAGATGCGAAATATCAAGGTTGAGTCATCAAGGTTAAAGCCTATAAAATGCTTTCTGCTCATCTTTTCGAAGTGTCCTACAAGTTTTCGAGCAGCCTCCTCCAACTCCAGGAGCTTCGTGCATACACGACTCGCGGTATCTTCGTCCGGGTTTGACAAGCAGGAGCGGTAGCGCTTTGAGAATCGCGGCAGCAAGGGAGGCGAAACAGTGGGGGGCGGAGAAGGGGAGGGGAGGTGCAGTGAATCAAGATTGAAAGATTGATGTCGACTGTTGTAAGTCCCTGCCAAAAAGTCCCTATGAATGAATTCGATATTGTTGAACTCGAAATAACAGTGAATTCGAAATATGGATGACTTATCACGGTTCCAGTCTATACAAATCGGTTTTCTACTTCCCATTCTGTAATGCTGTCATTTGATGCAGCATTAATGGGGCTGCAATCAGTTGCAAAATGATAGTCATTTCGATACAGTTTTCATTAAGATACGAGTTCTTGACTAATCAAAGAGAAGTTTATAAACCAAATATTGACACTTGATTAATCATTGAGAATGTTTAAGCAAGGTTCGATTGTGTACATTAAAATTGCATTTGATATTATATAATGCTCAATAGTTTTAATTTCTTTTATTATTAGTATTTTTTGTGGAATATTATTTAAAATAAATTGGATCTTAATTTCACTTTGATCCTATTTGACTAGCGCAGTACTCCCTCGCAGGCGGACAGGTAACCACAGCCACCTGCGGCAGCATGCGTGGGAATATTCAGTTAGCTAATAGGTGGCCTTGGCTGAATGAACTGCTACAAAACTATTTAATGTAGAAATCAACTATAGAAAAATTACCGTATGAAACTCGATGTAATAGGTAAATCATAAACTACACTCGCGTGAAGTTTACGTAATATCGTTATATAGTTTATCGTAATACCACACTCGTGTATTAATACCCATCATTACATCATCGTTTCATAATGTACTATTGTAACTTCATCTGTTCGAAGCCTGTCTTACAAGTTTCCGAGCATTCTACCCCAGCCACAGGAGCGCCGTGCACACACGACTGGCGCCATCTTCGTCGCGGGTTGACAAGTAGGAGCGGTGGCGCCCCGAGCGCAGCAGCAGCAGCGGTGGCTAGACGGAGGCGGGGTGGGGTGGGGGAGCGGGAAGGGGAGGCGTCGACGGGCCCTCCGGAATGTTGAGGTCCCCCCCGTATTTGGACGCGCGCCGCCCAGAGTAGATACGATTAGTCCACACGGGGCGTCGCGTCTCGTCGCGCGAAGCGCACGGCGGCGGGCAGAGGCGAGGGCAGACGCCACGAGGAACTCGGCCGCGGAGTCCAGCGCCGACACCACCCTCTAGAGCAAGCTTCCGTAAACGCAGGTTTCGCTTGCGTGGATTGATTGATTTATTATTTCGGGTTTCAGGGCGCGTCAGCTCGTACGACAATGGTGTCAAGGGCCAAGGTCTTCTACTGGTGGCAGTGGCACGCGTCGGGGCACCGTAGCATGCCAACAGCTTCTCTGCGCAACTAAGCGTCTGCAAAGGAAATATTAGTAAACCCCGCCGTAAAACATAGGGATGGCGTTGTCTCTGTTGGCGGGGTAATGAACTGCGTAGAGAGGAGATTTCGTCGTGGCACTCGTGTCACGGACTTCCGCTCGTGGCATCGACCTTGACAACACTGTGCTACAGCCATGCCCCTTAACTGTGCCCCGCGCCGGGCGCTGTGTTTGCGCATTCGCAGCTGGGAATTCCTAAAACATCACTCTCCTGTCTCTCTTGGTTTCTTTATTACGAGATGACGTGACGGTTAATGTTTTCAGTTCGACGTATAGTGCCAGTTGATTCATATTTTGCGCCAAGTCGCCAGGACTTTGTGTAGGGCCTGGTCCCTCCAGTGTAGTTTTTGCAATCGCTGGAGGTGACGATGTTTTTCTCCGCTAGTACGTGAGATCGATCATACATTTCGGCTAGCAGGTTTCCTCACCGTGGTATACGTCTGTGGGACAACAGCCCAGACGGGTCAAGCTATACGTTCCCGCCTGGTCTTCCGATATGTGTGGTTGTGTTGTGTAAATAAGTGTGGTGTGGTTGTGTGTGTTTATGTGTATGTGTGAAAGGGGAGAGGAAGGAACAAATATGAAGAAGAAGAGACTGAGCACAGTCCGTGGCCGTTTTGTGAAGGTCCAGTATTGGTCTGGTAGTGATCGGATATCGAGGCGGCGTCCATTCGCTTGCAAGATAGGAAAAGTCTTGGATTGTATACTGCGAGGAAAGGGAGTTGTTTTAATGGTCGTCTTGAGGGGATGGCACATGGGCAAGAAAAACTACAAATCATTCCTTCACGTCCTGGTCTTCAATATTTTCCTGGTTTGAATTATTTCCTTGCTTTCTTTCTTCTCCTATTCATTCTATTTAATCTACACTTCGGGCAGTGCTTTTGATCCCTCGTTACTCAAAGAGTCCACTTTTCTTCTTTATCTCGTCTTCTTCTGCTTCTTCCCATTCTTACGTCCTTATTCATATGTGTTTCCCTTGTCTAATCTTGGATCATATACAAATTTAATTATACTGAGTTCTACTCCAAATTTTTATTAATGTCGAAGTATTATTGTTTAAATCGTAGCTTTGAGACAGCTGTCTAGGGGAGAAATAAATAATTAGTCAACTTAATTAAGTAATCATAGAGAAGAAAACTACAAACATCTTTACTACTACATGAAAACTTCTGGAAATACTTGCTTAATGTTAAAAAGACAAAATTTACTGCAGTGGCTCAGATTAAATCAATGAAAAAATGCGCAATGTATTCGTGTTTATTTCAATTAAAACATATACACAGTAAAAAAATTAAGAACGAAGTCAGAGCAGGACGAAAAATCAATGAAAAATATTTCTGAAGATCATGAGAATAAGACAAACAGTTATGTTTAAACATCAATAATGTTTTGAATGCCTTATTCCTTCGATGGAATGTGGCCAAAAAATTGATTATTCCGACGTTTATTCTCAGAAATTAGAGATTTTCCAGTTAAGCGAAACATTTTTACGATATTTCCTGTCCCTTCTGAAGAATTCTTGTACATCAGATAATAAAACTTATAAACAACTTCCATTCTCTATGGTTTCCAGTCTCTCTAGTTCTTGATTTATCTTCGGTACTATTACTCTTACGTAAAATTAAGCTTCAACTATCAATTAAGTCAGTTTGTGGTGAGAAATTAACGCATGGGTCGGAAACTAAATATCAGTTTATGATTCAAGTACAAGGCTTATCGTGAGATCAGCTTATTAAACTAAACTTTAGTTTATGCATATCCTACTATCCCTTTTGTTCCACGAAATGCGGTTCCTCCTTTGCATTTTTGTAATTCTAAGTTCTTCAACTTTCAATTACAAATTTATCAAACTAATCGCAAATGCCCCTGGTTCATAAAGTAATAAACAACTTCATTCCGAATTAAACATGTATACAATAATAAACCAAATAGCCCATATATCGCATAATTTCTACCAAAACCTAGCAGACATACAGCAGCAACCCACTTCAATTAGCAAAAAACCCACCCACACCGAATAAAAAATAGATTCTCATTTGATGCCTTCCTCAAAATCTTAGGCATCATGACACTTAACCTCGAGGTTCTCCCCTAGAGTATCCTCTTCGATGTTCAGAATAAGTAGCGTAGAATTTTAACTAGTATAAGGTCAAAACATAACATTTGTAAAGTGATTACACTGAACAATGTATTCCTTCTAGATAAATAAATGTGTTATAATAAAAAAATTCAACTTTCAATGTTACTTTCCTTAAGCACTTTTTCCACAACAAACTATTGAACATTACGATTGACGTCCCCACTTCTGTGTTAAAATAAGACAATAAGCTTATGAAATGACACTGAAGAATGTACGAGGTCTTTTTTGTGTACAAAGTAGATGTTTAGCTCATGATACAAAAAATGCATCTACGAATCAACCACTAACTCCTTAGGGTATAAAATAAAACGTACGTGAAGAAGTTACATTTGGCTTTCCATTCAATGTTTTCTTTTTGTTGTAGAAATAGTAGGTTCATCCTCTGTGGCGAAAGAGGTGAATAAATACGGCAGCGCTCTATAAACGACGGCTTTAATGTGAGAGATAAATTACAGGCTCTCAAACAGCAACCAGCACGCCGCCGCTCTTGCATCTTGTCCCGTGCTCATTTCACGCTCAGGAACACTGAACAAACTGCGCCTTCGGCCCCGCGACCCCGACGCTCTCTTGTCTTGACGGGGAAAGGTACGGGGACGGAGGGATGGGATCGGGGGGTGATGGGAACAGGTGGATGGGAATGGAGGAATACGGACGAGAGGATGGCTACAGGTCGAAGGGTATCGCGGATAGGGACGGGATTGGGGAACGGGAGATATGGACGGGGGATGGGGCGGGGATGGGGCGGGGATTGGGCGGGGATGGGGCGGGGATGGGGCGGGGATGGGGCGGGGATGGGGCGGGGATGGGGCGGGGGATGGGGCAGGATGGGGCGTGGATGGGGCGGGGGATGAGGTGGAGGATGGGATTGGGGAGTGCTACTGTTAAAGGTTGGGGACAGTGATGGAGACGGAAACGCGCGCGGGACCAGGCTGGAGGAGAAAGTATGAGACGGAGAGGAGGATGGGAATGGGAAAGAAGTGGGGATATTTGAGATAGGGAGCTGGGGATGAGGATAAGGTTCGTAGTAAGGGACAGGGGTAGGAGAGAAGTACGCCACGCTTAGTGAAGGTAATCTGGATTCGGTTTCTCTTTGAATTCCTCTACTGCTGCCCTCTCCGTGGCTTTTTCTGGCGTGGGGAGTTCAACCGAATTTGTTTCCGTTGTTTCGTAAATTGATTGCTGGTTAATTACGGTTCTACCGGTGCTGATTGATTTTGGGGGAATCGCGTTAAATAACTTTTAGGGGCGGGGCCAATTTAAAATTGCATCACTTCCATTCGTAAATAAACATTCTATAGTAATAACGAATGCAGAGAACAATTTTGTTTTTACTTTTTGAAAAATAAATTGCCTAAAAAAACGCAATAAAATAACGAGAATATATTACCTTCATGAATGTGACATACAATGAGCCAAAGGATTCGTGAATTGCATAGTTATTTTACATTAAGTGAAGATTTTAAAAAAAATATCACTCT
The DNA here is from genome assembly GCA_031308135.1 of Acheta domesticus. Taxonomy (NCBI): domain Eukaryota; kingdom Metazoa; phylum Arthropoda; class Insecta; order Orthoptera; family Gryllidae; genus Acheta; species Acheta domesticus. The sequence continues at coordinate 14,922 of JAHLJT010005495.1, forward strand.
AATATATTTGGGAGTTCTGGAATTCTAGTATGAAACCTTTACATATGCCTACATTGTAAACACAACTTTACACTATTAGACGTAATCGTTTACTATAAGTAGTAAGGTGTACTTCAGTCTCGAATCGGAAATCACAGAAAACTGACAACAGGAATAACTATTCTCACATGCAAACTAGGGAAAGAAATGTATGAAAATAGTGAATTCAATTTTTGATAAAAACAAGAGAAAAACACATTAGTTAAACGATTTTACCCGGCTATGTCGTATTTAGAGCGACCCTGAGGTCCACTTTCAAAATGATTACTAACATTTAATGGCTTTATTAACAGGAAACATTGGGAACAAATATGCACATGAAGCATGGCGCTTGCCACTTCCAGAAAAAAGCACCATAAGATCTTGCGTGACCCTTTAATTTAGAGGGCCCTGGAGGAGGGGAAACAAATGCCAAGCTGGTATAGAAAGAAGTCCTAACCTCCTGCAACCCTAAGCAGGCTGGTTCCTGCAGTGCAGTTGTACAAAGGGTACTAGAACAAATATATAATGCTAATATCCAGAACTCGGGTTCTGATGACTTAAAAATTCTTTGAAAATGATCTATAAAATACTTAAAACTACGGTAAAACTGACCTAATTTTTAAAAAATGTGTATGAAAATGTTTATTTATTCAACTAATTTACCATTTTAAATAAATAATTTATTTATATAAAATTATATTAATGTTAATTCTCTTTTATAAGATAATGTAATCCTTCCGACGATCTTCCAACCGTCGGTTTTAAATATTTTAACTGCGAGGAAGTAATCGAAAATCTGCGTAACTTTGAAAGTTAGAAAAACAGAGTTCACTGCAATAGTGAATTTCGTCATGAACTGATGGTGCAATAAAAAATTTGGTTTTCAGTGTGTCATTGTAAATTCATGAAACATTCACTAAAAAAAACATGAAAACGTAACAATATGCCTAAAAATGTCAAGATTGACGCAAAGGTTCAAAAAACGAATCTAAAATTGAAAATTGGCAAAAAATAACACAATAACTAGACATTTTTGTTAACTAAATGTCGTGAGATATATCCATTACAAGTTAGCTACGTCGAAATTGCACCAATGAAAAGATGACATGTCATCAGAATCCGAGCCCTGTAATATCTGAGACCTGAATTTCACAGCGTGTTCGATGCATCAGTTATTGTAATTTATTTTATTGGCTTTAACCTAAGTTATACAATTATGGAAATTGCAACAATTATGAAAATAATGAACAATAGTCAAATCACTGAGAATACAGTTACGCAAAAAACAAAAACATAATTACAAAAGAAAAAACTTAAACTAACAATTTTTTAACATAATTACATTACACGAATATGAATAAAGTTCACAGCAACAAATCTCGTAAAAAAAGTCTTAAACTTAATTCAACAAACTTCTATATTATTATAATTTAATTATCAAATTGACAATACTTTAAAGAAAAACCTACATTAGTTGCTTTTTAAAATACAAAATAGAGATCAAAAACCTTCTTGGTCGCTATATCAGAAGAAAATGACATTCTTCCTGTAACCTACATGAAATATACGTTCTACTGATTTAATAATTGCTTTACGTTCTGCAGTAAAAATACAAATAGGAGTCTAAAATGTTGTAGGAGAATATAAAAATTATGATTACAAAATTATGATTGCAAAACTGATTTGTCTTTCTTCATTTTTTCAGATTTAAGTTGGATCCATCCCTGGAAATAACATCAATTTTATCTTTGTCGAGAAGTTTTTTTTTTTCAAAAGTCACTATTCGACGAGCATAACTCAATATTTCTTCCGCTTTCCAAATATAAATTAGGTTTGTAATAATTATTTCAAGACCCCTTTATCGTGCGTTACAGTGAGTTTCCAAACATCGTGTCTTTTAATAATATTGTGGCATCAAATACTACCAAAAATTATTCACATACATAAAAAACGTTCGGCGTCTTCCACTAACTTCTCTAAATTGCATCAGTTATATGGCAACATCGCCACCTGGCGGGGGTCATTAGAGACCTCTTATCGGCACGCACTCCAGCTCCCGCGCGCAGGCATCCACCGGGGCAGGCCCGTCCTTCCTTTTTCGGAGGGCGGTATCTCGCGGTGCTGCGAACGTGCTGGCGACGCTCCTCGACGGAGCATGTCTGCGACTCCGTCACCCGCCGCCAAGCCGTCACCGCGGCTTCCGAGAACGCTGTCAGCTGGCCGGGCACCTGGCCGTCTTTGGAAACTTGCACCGGCGGCACACGGCCAGCAGGAGCCGGGCCAGTGGCGGATCCAGGGCGGGGGTATGGGAACCATGGCCCCCCTTGCCCCCCAATAGGCCTAGAGTGTTCGTTTGTTACTCTTTTATTTGGCAAATTTTAAAAATATTTATTTATTATAGAATTATGTAATTATTTAAAAATAATATTATATAGAACCATACACACACTACAAAAATAATATACAATATAATAGCAAATGTTAATTGTTCAACAAAATCTGTGATGGCCCCTCCAAAGTGATCGGCTGGATCCGCACCTAAGCTGGGTGATGACTTAAACTAACAAAAATGAATAAATAAATAAATAAATATCTGGCAGTTGCCTTTACACAAAGTAATAATGTCGGTGTTTACATATATGTGCGTATTGAGGTAATTGAATTAAGATGGCTGTTGGTAAAAAATAGTTAATTTGATCCGACCAATGCCTCCTGGAAATGTGTATCTCTGGCACGTTTCCGAGTCAATGGCAAGAGTCCTACCTTTTGCTTCCCCAATTGATATAGTGAGCCAGTAAAGTCTCTCTGTTGTGGCACCAGTAACACCATCACAGACAAACATTAGTTTATGTCTCCTTAGCTTTGCCTCCCATCTCTGTAGTACACTCTTTCATTTTAAAGACCCCCTTATAATTTTGATTTCTAACTGAAGCATCTGTCGCCCCTCCAAACATATATACACATAAACATAGACACATATACATATATACATACACATATACACATACACATACACGCATGCACATATACACGTTTACACATATACACGCATACACATACATAGATATATACATACGCACACATACACAACATATACATACATATGGACATATATACATACACCCGTACACATACATATATACATTTACATGCATAAGGTGAAAAAAGTCATGAGATACCTCCTAATATCGTGTCGGACATCCTTTTGACCGGTGAAGTTGCAGCAACTCGATGTGGCATGAACTCAAGAAATCGTTGGAAGTCCTTTGCAGAAATTTTGAATCATGCTGCTTCTATAGCCCTCCATCATTGCGAAAGCGTTTCCGGTCCATGTCCCAGAAATGTTCGATGGGATTAATATCGGGTGATTTCGGTGGCCAAATCATTCGCTTCAAATTGTCCAGAATGTTCTTCAAACCGATTGCGAACAATTGTGACCCTGTGACATCGTGCCCTGTGACATCGTCATATATAAAAATTCCATCCTTGTTTGGGAATATGAAAGCCATGAATGACTGCAAATGGTATCTGCGTTATCCGTGGTGAGAGGTTATGTCTGATATTAGGTATTCTTAGCAAACTCTTGACTTGTGTACCTCTGAATATTGAATTCCTGAACGATTTCCGAAATGGAATGTCCCATGCGTCTTGTTCCAACTACCATTCCGCGTTCAAAGTCTGTTAATTCCCATCTCGCGGCCTTAATCACGTGAGAAATATTTTCATATTAATCACTTGAGTACAAATAAAAGCTCTGCCAATGCACTGCTCTTTTATAACTTTTCTACACAATACTACTGCCGTCTATATAATTGCATATTGCTATCCCATGACATACCTATATACACACATACACAAATACATTCATACACACATCCACACACATATTCCACCCAAATTCGCTTCTTTACGTACCATAAAAGTGGAATTACCCACTTTGGGAACACGTTTTAAAATTTAAAACATTGGATTTACGTCGATAATATATAGATCACTAAATACTCTCGAGAGATTACTAGATATCAAGTCCACTTGGCTCCATGATATTATGTAACTCCATGTTAATTAATTTAAAGGTTAATAACAAATGACGATCAAAATTAATAGTATCCAGTTCAATAGAAAGGACATCGAACTTTTCTTTGGATATTGAAGTTCTTATTACTACCAGGATTGAAGTAAACGATGTTTGGTTGTTGTTGTTTTCGTTAATTTTTATGATGCTTTCGATGTTTGATTTTTATATAGCTCCTTTTTTAGTTGAAACCATAAAGTACCGAATCGAGAGGAATATCTGAAGATTGATTTACATTTGTTTTCAGTGAAGTGAGTATATGTTTTCCCCTTGAGCACTCTGACGTCGCTCTTTATAGGACTGTGTCCTACAATTCACTGCGACCATTGACATCAAGCATTCGTCTTACAAAGTAGGGTAACAGGTTAGGATCACCAGCATGAGAAACAAGTTTCTAGTTGACTTAGGGAGGAATCTAGAGCAACTTTTCGTTGCGTTTTTTTAAGGTTTCAAATTAAAACAAAATGATACCACCAGTTTGAATAAAATTTAATGATTCCATCTAGTATAATTAAGTATCTTTTTTGAAGTAAAAACATCTTAGTGAAGGGAGCGAATTCACGATGTAAGACCTGTATCACATGAGCGTTGCGTTGACGCACGTATGACGCACTTTAACTTACGCGCGTCATAGATGAACACTGTATTTTACGCAGGATGGTCAAAGAGCTCGTATGCTGCTTCGAATTAGATACAATGTTAATCTACGACGCGCGATACTTAATGGCAGGCCTAATCAATTTCGCACGAGCAGTATTTTTGCACTTGTATGCTGCATTTGTACATTGTAAGGTCTTTGCTGAAATTAAGATTTTCACAGATTACTGTATTCGCGAAAAATTGCATTTCACGGAATGAACTTTTCAGAATATTCGGAATGAACATTTCGGAATTCACATTTTTATTTTGTAGATGGCGTTGAGCGAACTTCACGTCACAGAATTTTCATTTCTCAAAATTAACTTTTACCAAATTCTTACAGTTTGTCTACTTTCAATACTTCTACTTTCCATTTCCATACTACTTTCAACTTCCATTTCGTTCCATGCAGTTCCACATCTGCCTGTTTGCTATTATGTCAGATATCGAATCAGACAAATATAGAGACTACTAGTAGACAGAAAAATAGTGTACAGGAAAATAGAACTTTTATTAATTAATTTGATAAAATGTGCTAATGAAAGCACAAAATCTAATGAAGGTTCAAATTTTACACCAACAAAACAGAACAGCCAATATAACCCTAACATAGTAGTCCCAATCTCGTGCTATGCAACTTACAAAATCCATAGTCAATAATAAATCCCGTTCACACAATTCATTACAAATATTACATTACTTCGTTAATGCGAGAAGTTTTATGCTGCTGCATAAAAATCAAATGTAGCGGTTTACCTTTTTAACAGCAGAATTAGTTGTATTTGTATTTAGTTCTCAAATATTATTAAATATTATTTATTTTTGGTCTCCTTGGGGTTAGTCCGAAAACTAATACTAATTGTAAATTAATTTTGACTGGAGTAATTTACATTTATTCGTGTCACCTAATTTTCAGGTAGCTCAAAATTTCATTATCTTCTAATAAGCACGCATTCCCACGCACATAGCGCCCATTAAACTCAATATGGTCATAATTAAAAAATCCTCGTTTTCCAGAAAATGCAATTAAAAATTAATATTAGTCGTCATACCAATTAAAAAGATTTGAAATGACCTATTTACGCAGTTGGGTTCTGTAATAGAAATAATGATTTCCTAGATATTATTTTTAATGAACGACATGCTTATGTGATATTCGACGGATTAGTGAGAGATAATTATAAGGCACACTCATGTAGTTTTGAAATACATTATGTTTAGTGTTGGCGAACTCATACAAATCAGTGGAGAGCCAGAACAGTCAGATGTTATCCTTCCTTATGGCTATAGAAAGGACACCAATAATACTGGATTGAAAAGGATTTCTTAGAGAGAATCGTGGTATGGTAAACTTGATGAAGTCAAAAGTGTGTCTGATGACTGTCTGTCAGTCTCTCTCTCTCAGTAACTCATTCTTATATAAATTTTACTTGAAACTATTGAAAGATTTGTTGAAATATCAATTAATTTCTCATTTGTATTCATTGTGAGATAAACGGTATGAAACAGATTAAACAGACGCAACACACAGTGAGTACTCTCAAGGGTTACATCAGGCTCCGACGAGCAACTCTTGTTCTTGGCGTAGTGCCTTCCCTGCAGCGCCACCTGAGTCGGCCGTGTCCTCCACGGAAGAGCCGAACTTAGGAGCTGCCAAGTGACCGGATGTTCCGGCCGCACAATACACTTGGCGCCGAGGGACCTCGCCTGCAGCCAATGAGTTGGGAACTGGCGCGGAGGAGGCGAGGCGAGGCGAGGCGGGGGACGGGACGGGAAGCGGTCGAGGAAATGGATGGCGCGCTCGCGGGTCACAGGAAGTCGCGGCGGGGATAGGGCGCGGGAAGCGGGCAAGGGCGAGGGAGGAAATAAGTCGGGAGATAGCTGCGGAGATTCGGGGTGACGGGGGTGGGGAAGTGAGCGTGAAAACAGACGCGGCTTGCGGGCGATGGGCTAGGATGGGTGGGGTCAAGGGGGCGAGGTCAAGGAAGAAATGAAAAGCATGTGAGAAAGGGACAACGAACAGGGTGGTGAAGAGTAAATGGCTGGAAAACAATTGGGGCGGAGAAAGTATTTGAGCTTGGAAAGAGATGGGCAGTGAAGCAGTTACGATCAAAAGGAAGCACGGACAGTAAATGGTCCGAACGGCAAAGGGGAAACGGGATGAATTAGAGAATACGAGGAGGGGATGGGTAGTGGGAAGGGAAGGGAACGAGAAGTAGAAAACAAACGGGACAGGAATATGGTAGGAGGGGATAAAGATAAGGTGTGAAAGGGGATGGGAATGAATGGGGCTGGGAGAAGTTGGGGATGGGAAGAGACACGGAAGTGAAGGTGGAATGAGAGGGGCCGAGGTAGGAAAGAACGAGGAGGAGACTAGGAGGGAAAGGCACGAGGAGGAGAAGGCTCGGAGAGAGGAAGGGGACACGAAGGGGATGTGGATGAAAAGATGACGAGATAGTGAAGTGGATAGGGAGGAGAGGAAGACAAGAAGAGTAAGTCACGGAGAAGGAAAGATCACCGAGAGGGGAAGGTGACAGAACGGTGATGTGGACGGACAGGGGACGAGGTAGAGAAAGTGCTGAGGAGCAGAAGGTGACTGGCAGAGGAAAGGCCTGGAGAAGGGCAAGACATCTCAAGGGGACGTAGACTGAGAGGGGAAGAGGGCGGTGCCAGGACAAGCGCGGTGCGTGAGGGCTGTGTGCGAAGGGAGCGGGAGGCGGGGCGGGGTTGCGGGAGGAGTAGGGACCCAGACGCAGGAACCTGTTCCTCCAGGAGCGGCAGCGGAGATAGCGGCGCCGGGGCTGGCACCAGGGACCGAAACGAGTCCCGCGGCAGGCGCCACATCCACGGCCGCTGCCGGCGGCAGCTGGCGGGCGCCGAACCAAGTCCCAGTAGTATGATTATCACGGCCAGCGGAATGTGCCAGAGCGACGCAGCAGATTACGTGGCACTTCCCCTTCTTAGGACCTCCCCTCCGTTGCCCCCCCCCTCCCTTCCCCGCCGTTAGCGGAGGCACGACCGTCCCCGGCTTCTGCCCTGAGCGCGTGGCCTAATTTCCGGGAGCTCCGTGGGAGTCCAAGGCCCAGAACGAGAGGGAGGCGGCGGCGGCGGAAGCGGGGCGCAGGCACAATGAGGGATGGAAACCGCAAAATGTGATGGACAGAATAAGAGAACCGTTTCGGTGGAGGCTAAAAATGGTTTTCAAACGAAATTGAAGAGATCGGGCCTAAAGGATGAAAACCCTTAAAATCGTAGGTTTTGTGAAGCGACAATTTTAAGCTCTTTTTATGTTATCTTTGAAATATTAAACTCAAATTGTTCATTTTTGGTCCATACGAGCACATGGACCAACCTTGTTATTATTTTCATATAACCCACTTAAATTAAACCAAAATGTGAACTAGCGTGTAATTATCTCCAAAGCATTTCCATGTGATTTATTGTGTTTTAAGACATGAAACTTGTCATTCTTCCCATTTACGTCACTCCCTTCTTTTACTTCTCTATCACTTCTCTATAGCCAGTCACTCTCCTCTCTCACTTTCTTCCCTATCATTTTCCTCTGTCACTCCCCTGGGTCACTTGTACATTCTCTCTCTCTTTCGCTCTCTCTCTTTCTCATTGATCTCTCATTTCTCTCGCCCTTAATTTCGGTTTATTTTTCTCATCTCTCACACGCACATTACTTGTCTATGAGCTATTCGCATAAAAGAAGGGCTATTCGATAACCCATTGGAAAAGAAAACAATGAGAGATACAGAATTATGGAGGAGTTATTAAAGAGGAGCACTTTTAAGCCACATGAAACTTCATTATGAATCTGTTCAATCTATTTTAGTTTAATTTCTTCTGTTACGGTTTCATTTCTTCCACATGAGTAAGATCTGGAGACCCACGAAATAATATTTAAATGCTCAAAAAACTTAAATTTTACTTCAAATGACCAAATTCAGTAGTATTGTAAAAGTTGTTGTTTTAATTATTTTAGAAAATCTTATCAATGTTATAATTCTTAATTAAAATATCCAGTTTATGGAGTTTTTGTATAAGTAATTGTTATCTTTTATTATTGTTTTATTAAAATATGCTTATTGCATGAAAACAGGTCGTTGTAGTGTTTATGTACGAGTACATAAGGCGTTACGTAGATGTTTTGCCCCGAGGGCGATTTCCAAATTTGAGAGCGTCTGGAAGTTGCATGAGGGGCACAAATATACACTATCGCTCATGGTGCATACAAAACTGTATGTACTAGTGGTACTGCTTACTCAAGAAGCATATGTGTCTCTAAAAAGAGGTGATAAAATAACAGTGAAATAAGAGTGACTGTTGACAATTGTTTCCCGTAACGCGAGAATGCATGTTTGTGCTTTTGTAGCACCTCTAGTTACATTTAGAAATCTAACTACTTTCTAAGTAAGCTTTTATTAGCCGCGGTTCATGATCTTTAACATAAAACAACATTTATTTCCAAGAAGATTAATTTTAATTTTATATTTGATAACCAAATAAATGTTAATAAATTTTAATGCAATTATATGAAGAATTCATATTTATTCATAAATTACATCAACATTTTTTATAAGAAGTGTCACATCAGTAATTATAGAAATTACACAGGATTTGCCGAATAACAAAGTCGGAGACCAGAATCTCGTTTCTTAACAATCTAGGCAGAACGTACGTTCGTGGAGAAGCGAGCACCTGATGTACAGACTCGCCTTCCGTAAAATTCAATGCAAAGCTCTAGAGGTAAGAGAACTCCTGCGAGTCGACTCTCTAATTCTAGGAGTTTCCACGAAGCTTGAAGTCGAAACGCGCGCGGCACCGCAACTTCAGCTGGCGCTGTTCTAGAAATTCTCGAGTGGTCACAGAAGCGCTGAGGTGTAATTTGTTGGTGGCGAGAACATTACACTTCGATGCGTCCACCCTACCTTTACAGTGCTTTCCAGAAGGAGCAGAAACACAGACCGAGCGAATCTTTCGCCTCGAAATGAAGTCCGGCTGAGGTGTTTCAGTCCATCAGCTGATGTCACTGGAGTGCTTCTGACGGGGAGGTTCTAGGATCGGAATCCCGACGGAGGACAGATTTTCGACACAAGCAAGATAGTTAGGTTGAATGATTCTCTCTGGAGGAGAATTGTAGAGGCCGCCTGCTCTGATGAGTGGTTTCCGATGATTTTTCCGATCAACAATTTGTGAAATCTGGAGCAGCACCCAAACAAACCACGGAACGCGGACCACGGACCGCGCGCCATCTTCCCTTCCTCTCTTCCTTGACCTATCGTCACCCCTTACTTACACACACTTACATGCACTACACTACCACAATTGTCGTGAGACCAGTTGGGAGCTTAGAGCTAGTCCCCTCTGGGCAGTGCCTACCTCGGGGAGAGGTAGGTGTATACCCCGCAAGCTGACGTGTAGTTCGGTAACGTTTTTCACCATCCAGCAAGAGAAGAACATTGCCACCGCCTGTGAGTAAAAATATGCACTATCCTTTCGGAACTAATGACCATAACAGTTGACGTGCACCGAAATACGAAATAATCCTTCAATCAACCGAAACGAAGTTGCGCACTATTTTTCTCTATTGAGCAATTTCATAAGTGTCAGAAATGTATAATTCCTCGTATCCGACGATATGGTACAGTTACAATGTCTAAAACTAAATACATTGTACTCGTTATATTCCGATTTCATTCTTTTAAACAATAATCGTCAGATATTTCAGTGGTAGTGAGACAGAAATAATAAGTAATACAGAAAAAAATGAACTTCATATTATTTGAATCTAATGTGTTATTCTCACAATTTATCGCACATTATTAAGGTGTTGAGCGCACCGACTTTATTTAGAAACATTTTCCTCATATTATGCTCAAAAATGAGCTGTTAAGAAACACTGCTACTCCAAGTGACGTGTGGTCTCTTAATATTTCGAGGAAGCAGTGACACGTGCTTGGGTGGTCTATCAAATGTCGAGAACATGACCGCAGGCTTTGCAGAGAATGATCACCTTCCTCCTTTTCCCAACTCAGCTCCCCTCCAATAGCCTCCCCGCCCCTCCACCAGCAGCCGCTGCGGTTTTCTCCGAACAAGTGAACCGGGTGTAACACGAACCGCGAGAGTCAGGGGCAGAAGCGTTTGGAGAAGAGCATATCAAGCACCGAGCCAAAGAGATTGAGCGGAGAGTAGAGGCAGACCGAAAATAGATAATATTGTGCTGAATTGGCGGGAATGATGGAGCAAAAATGGAGAGGGAGATGGAGTGGAAAAGGCGGGGAATGTGAGGCGAATGGACAGAAAAGCTAGTGCGGAAAGGACGGACGATGGAGCGGAAGCGATAGAGAATATGATGTGGAAAAGGTGGGATTACGAGATAATTGGGAAGAGGGTGAACGTAAATGGAGGACGATGGAAAGGGGATGTCGCCCCGCTCTGCGTGCCGCAATGAAAAGGGTGACGCCAATGACTTTAAATTTGACTAGAGCTAAAATGAACATATCTTTTAAATTTTAAAAGGAAGTAAAAAAGTGAAATTACGATCATTAAAACTATACAAAAATTCTGTTAAACTGAAAATAAAAGTTTAGTTAAAACTTAATAATAGTTTAGTTAAAACTTCTACAATTTTTGTTTAGCCTACAATTCAACATCTTACCGACAGTTCAATTTCGAATCATTTGACGGCACGCCGTCGCCCTCTAGCAATAATTTTGGTCCCCGACAAGACCGATCGCTTCTTTGCCCAAATCGCTGTCTCAAAAGCAATACATACGATATTCTTCACGGAAAGTTACTACAAGTAACTGTCCAAAAAGTAGAACCTAAACGCTTTATATATTCCCTACCTTTCCTGCCGAATTCAGTTCAGATGTATCTATCTGCGTGCCCGCAGCCACTCCTGAATAAGCCGTCTTTGCCATCTATCGGCAACTTTGCTTTTCGACAAAAGCGGTTTCCCCTTTGACGAAGGCGATGTCTCCTTCACAGAAAGTTATTTGACGTATCAGTATAACACGACGTAATAAAACAAGTAGAACCTAATTGCCTAATATTTTTCCTACATTTTCTGTAGAATACAGGTCAAATCAATCGATTTGTGTTCTTGTAGCTATTTCTGAGCAGGCCGCCTTCGCCTTCGCCCTCCAGCGGCAATTTAGCTCTCCAAAGAGTCCATGCCTTTGCTCAAATCTCTCTGCCCACAGAAGTTCTTGTCAGCACATCACTCCTCTTACCTGAAACGTCAAAGAAAAGAATCTAGTCACCAAATATACGACCAAAATAACCAACCCTAGCTTTTCTGCAGACTAGTATAATTCTCTGAATTTACGTGTTCCCAGCCACTTCTGAATAGACCCCTTCGTAATCTAATGGGAATTTTGCTCCCTGATAGGCGCCTTTGCCAATGTCACGTTCTCCACAGCTTTGAGTAAGATACCTTTCACAGACAGTTTCTCTATGTATCTGCACAATAAAACAAGCATAACCTTATTGCTAAATGATTTTTATTCGAGTTTTTCTGTAATTGCAAAAACAAAACTATCGAATTTAGTGTTCCCAACTATTTTTGAATAGGCTACCTCTGCTCTCTAGCGGCAATTTTGCTACCCAATAGCGGCTGTTGCTGGAGAAGGACTGTGGCACAAATTCTTGTCTTCGCATAAGTTGCTCTAGTACCGAGCTAGTAAGTAGCTCTTCGTATCTGTAAAATCAAAGAAGATGATAGTCGTCAATTATTTTCCTTTGCTTTTCCTTCTGACTGCAATTCAAATCTATCATTATACATATTTGTAGCTACTTCTGATTAGGAAGCCTTCGCCCTCTAGCGGCAATTTAGCTCCCCAAAGAGGCCCTGTCCCAAATCGCTCTGTCCACAGACGTTCTTATCAGCACATCACTCTTCGTACCTGAAACATCAAAGAAAAAGAATATAGTCACCAAATACACTGGGCAAAAATAACCAAACCTATCTTTCCTGTCGAATGTTGCATAATTTTCTCAACTTACGTGTTGCCAGCCAATTCTCAATAGACCCTTTTGTAATCTAATGGAAATTTTGCTCCCTGATAGGCGCCTTTGCCAATGTCACGTTTTTCACAGCTTTGTGCAAGATCCCTTACACATTAACCTTATCAATAAATGATTTTATTCGAGTTTTCTAGAAATTCAAAAATATATATCTATGGAATTTAGTGCTCCCATATATTTTTGAAGTACATGCTACCTCCATTCTCTAGCGACAATTTTGCTTCTCAACAGTTTCTGTTACTGGAGAAGGGTTGTTGCACATATCTCCACAGTTCTACATAAGTTGCTCTTGCCCAGACAGCTTCATATCTGTAAAGTCAAAGAAGAAAGTAGTCATCAATTATTTTCTCCTGTATTTCCCGCTAACTGTAATTCAAATCTATCGACCTGCATACTTACAGCTACTTCTCAGCAGGCCCCCTTCGCCCTCTATCGGCAATTTAGTTCCCCAAAGCGGCACCATATTTGCCAAATCGCTGAGTCCACAGACCTCCTAATCAGTACATAACTCCTCGTATCTGAATCATCGAAGAAGAAGAACCCAGTCTCCAAATAGATTCCCTAGCTTTCCTGTAGAATGTTGTTAAATTCTCTCAATTTATATGCTCCCATTAGACTCCTTCGTAATCTAATGGGAATTTTGCTCCCTGATAAGTACAATCATTCCTTTGTCAAAGTCATGTTCTCCACAGCTTTGTACGTGTCCCCTTCACAGGCAGATTCTCGACCTATCTGCACAATCAAAGACGTAGAATCTTATCGTTTAATGATTGTTATTCGAGTTTTTTTATGGAAATGCAAAAATAATATCTATCAAATTTATGCTCGCTTCTTCTTTTGAATAGGCTACCTCCGCTCTCTAGCGGCAATTTCGCTCCCCAATAGTGGCTGTTGCGGGAGAAGGGCTGTCAACAAATCCATGTCTCCACAGTTCTGCATAAGTTGCTCTTGTCCAGAAGTCTTCGTATCTATAAAATCAAAGAAGAAAATAGTCATCAATTATTTTCCCTTGCTTTTCCTGCTAACTGCAATTCAAATCTATCGACGTGCATACTTGTAGCTACTTCTGATTAGGACGCCTTCGCTCTCTAGCGGCCATTTCAGTCCCCGACAACGTCCTTTTACAAGTCGGTACCAAACTCCTATCTGTACTGAAAAGCAATAAGAAACTACTATGCGCCTGATAGATTCATGTAAGAACAAGCAATTTTGACAGCTAGTGCTGGCAACATAACCGAAGGTTCTGTGGTCGTTGTGTCCTTGATCCCATTGAAATCTCCTTCCTCGATTCGTTCGTTTGCAGTTGGCTACTTGTAATGGTTTCGACGCTTCCTTTGTGATGTCCTCGTCCGCCGAAAATATAGTGCGCCACGAGAAATAATTGAAATTAGGAAGTGCAGTGCTACGTGCTCTTCTGTAAAAATTCTTTTTCTTATACACATTATATGGAATTTACTTTTGTGTGATAAGTTTTATGTTTATTTTAAAACCGAGTTTGAATGTAAGGTTGCGTACTGGTGCACGTGTTTCCTGGCTCTTGTGTTTCGCGGTTCTGTGCTTTGCGTTTTTATTTATTTTTTAAATAATAACACCATTGCGAATCGTGGAACGTCGGAGTGGTCGCAGGAAGAATCCTTGTTCACGCCAGCGACAAGAGGATATTATATTTCTCGCGAGAAAAATCCGAGAAATGCAAAGGAAAGGAAGGTTAGAATCCGGTTCTGCTGCGAGCCTCATAATGGAATAGCTGAATTTGAACAAAATTACTGTCACGAAGTAAGTTTTTATATTATATTACAGTTTAATAGCTGTTGTTGTGCAATTGATATAAGTGTAACTGAAGGAATTCTGTTTATTTAGGTATTATAAAAAGGACATCAGTGAATTGAAAACTCCTGGGAAATAAGGAGGCGAAGAGCATATGTAATAGACAAAGTGGACCAATTTGGCAAAGGCATCATCTGGAAAATGATTTACGGGATGTGTGAAAAGGGCAAGTTATAATTTATATTTTATTACTTGTCCTGTATATTTATTTTGTAGTAGTATTGTACAGGAAAACCAGAACTGTACTGTATTTATGGGTAAAGTAACAAAGATGATCCTGTTGTAGTATAGTTTCCATATATTTTAATTAATGAAACTATAAAATTTGTCGTCTATTACATTTCACTTTATCTTCAATAGATCCACATTTGGTTGCCTGAGAATGAAGCAGTTGGCCCCGGACCATCTTCAGATTGTACCTTTGAGACTGAATATTACTAATTTTCTAGGGAAGTATTTTCTTGATCCCCAATAATGACAAGCCATGGTGCTTTAAGAGAGGAAATATTCAACCAAAAACAGAATACTAATTAACAGTTAACTAAATAGAATACTAATGCTATTCTCTTGTGTTCCAGGAAACTTCTACTGACACATGAAAATAATTAAATTTTATATACACACAAATTTAAAGAACAAAAGCTACAAATACAATACACAATGCAACTTCAAAATACAATTTACAAATACCATACAATATACATTTAAAAATATATAGTGTATATTATAGATTGTATTGTAAAGATGTGTATTATTTTGTAGATTGTATTTTAAAGTTGTGTTATGTATTGTATTTGCAGATTTTTATTCTTTAAATTTGTATATTATTTGTGACAGTTTTCTTGTATCAACAAATATATTATATAATTATCCATAATGATAGGATACTGTTTTGTAAAACTTCCTTGATTACAAATTCTGTTGTTTCTGTACCATTTCTTTGTTTTTGTTTTCATTACACAGGCCAACACAGAAAATGGTGCAAACGATTTTAATGCTGTTTTTAGTATATTTGGGGCGCTGATTTCAAAATGACATTGGTTTTTTTTCTAGAGCTTTTAGTTTTTCAAGTTATGATATATGATATATAAGGAATGGAAAGTACAAAATAGTAATTCAATTCAGAATGTTATTTTTAATGAGATATGCCTACTCGTACATACAAACTTACAAGACCCATTCGGCCTTAGTTGGGACATTAGTGACACTGTGAAAGTTCTTTTCCGTGACGACCTAGAATGGATCTGGTTTCGGCAACTTCTTTCCACGTTCCAGCAGTAGTCCGCCATCATGTGGGTATCCCATCTTCCTTGAAAACGATCCTCCATGGTCTTCATGTCTTGGTGAAACCGTTCTCCTTGTTCCTCACTAAAATCGCCCAAGGTTGTGAGGGAAATGGTCCAGGTGGCTGTGTAGGTAATGCACTTTTATGCTCATGTTGCATCCCAGCCTTTCGAAGTATCGAGCATGTTGTTGACAAGCTCAACATAATGTCAGCTTTAATGTTTCCCAAAAACTTTGTAATAACTTGTACAAACGATTTCCACGCTCTGCTTTCCACGGGACTCATAGAGTTCACAAACTCTGGATCTTTCACAAGCTGTCTGATTTGTGGACCATCAAAAATGCCAGCTTTAAGTTTTTCTGCGCTTATTCCAGGCATCTTACGACCTATATAAACAAAGCATGGACCGTCCTTGTCGAGAGCTTTCACAAACTGCTTCATCAAACCTAGCTTTATATGTAGTGGAGGCAAATGATTTTATCCCTAGAAACTAAGGCTTCGTTAATCACATTTCTTTGTCCTACAACCATTTCTTCTCGTTCAGGCCAATCTCTTCTAACCCAATGGGCTTGTTTAGCTCTGCTTATCCCACAAACACAAGAAGCAAGGAAACTTTGTGTAGCCCCCTTGCTGTCCTAGCAAGAAATTTACCATTTTTAGGTCAACATAAATTACCCACTGATGCTCATTGTACTTAATTTTGTCCAAGACCACAGCTACGTTGTCATACTCTTCTTTCATTTTCGTTGAATGGGCAATTGGTATGGAACCATATTTGTTCCCATTGTGCAAAAGAACACATTTCAAACTTCGTTTAGAACTGTCAATGAACAAACGCCAATCTTCGGACAAGTACTGAGATAGACCCATTGCTAGTAATAAACCTTGGACATCGTGACAAAATACTAAATTGTCTTCATTGTTGAAGAATGGCAGCAAAGATTGTTCTCTCTTACGGTAAAAAGTTATTGTAGTTCCCGGGTCAAGTAAGTTCTTCTCATTAAGTCTAGATGCTAAAAGTTCTGCAGCTTCTTTTGAAAGGCGCAGGTCTCTTACTAGATCACTTAACTCATTTTGGTTGAAACGCTGGGGACTTGAGCTTGTCCCTTCATAGTCACAATCACTAGTATCACTTACATCATGTAGGCCTAGGGCATCAGAATAATGTTCTTCATCATCACTGACAATGGGAAGTAGATGAAAAGTAGGAATGGGCACTTCATCTGAATGAGAAATAGGACGTCTTGCAGAAGGAAGATCAGGATAGGTCCACTTGCTATGATTTTTCTTGTTTATTCCTGTGATTCTCACCAAACAAAAGTAACAATCATCAACATGATTCTTTGGTTCCCTCCAAACCATGGGCACACCAAACTTAAGATTCCTTCTCTTGCCATTAGTCCACTGCCTTAAATGTTCATTACAGGTTTTGCACACTGAATGTGGAGCCCATGTTTTATCTTGGTCGCCTAACTTAACACCAAAATAAGCCAAGTACGCTCTTTTCAAGAAATCGGAGATAGGTTTTCGGTTTTCCACGAATGTATATTCACCACAAACATAGCAAAATATCTCAGGATGATTTACACAACTTCTTCGGTGTGAAGCCATTGCACTATTTTAGGTTAACTGGGGTTTGTTTATATTGCGAGCATCATTAAACAAAACAAACTCAGCTGGTACTGCCAACTGTAAAAAATTAAAATATTTACCTAACATTGAGTGGTATAACATGCATATCTGCTACATTATACTGTATAGGCCTAAATAACTGAAAATGATACATGATGTATCTCAAAAACTAGAGCTGATACAAAAAAATGGTTTGCAGATTTGAAATCAGCGCAAAAAATACTATAAGAATCAGCTCTAACATTTGATGCACCAAACAAAAAAATTTTTTTTGTAGGCCTGTGTTATTAGTGTGCTTGAACTGCATTCATTAACTTATGTGAAAATGAATAAAATATTATTATTATTATTATTATTATTATTATTATTATACATAAATGCTGGGATGGATCCTAATTTGGAGCTCAAGTGTAATGGCAATTCCACCCCATTGGTCAAAGTGACAAATAAATGTTCTTGTGTATTTTTCTTTTTTATTCACCTTTATAGGACAGTTTTCAAACCTATCTATTCATTTTACATTATTGAGATATGTTCTATTGATAATTAAGTATTTAAAATAGATATTAATTTGTTAAGTGGATGCTTGTAAAGAAAACAATTCTGGAGAAAATTTAGTAAAGCCTTGAGTTGAGGATGCAAGAATACAAGTAAAAGATAGCGTTCACTGATAAGATGTTTTAATCAGTAAGAGTGAATTTAAAGGATGTGCCTATTATTCATCCAAGAAATAAGAGATGAAAATAGACATACTAGATTAAGGAATGCATTGCCTTGTAGAACATTTTTGACATACAAAACAATTAAGTCACATTTGAGTTATGAGAGCAATTGTTCTAAGTATGGAAAATCGGGGTGTTGTAATTATAAATAAACCACTCTTTATTACAAAAATACACGGGCCCTTTGCTGCGCTGTGAGACTCAAAGAAAAGGTATTTGAACGTCCTCTGAAAAATATTTTTTCTTTCTGTTTGCATTCGTGGCAGTTTTCTTTTACTTCATATGAGAGTATGTTAATATATTTTTCCACATGCGTAATTAAATTTCAATATTTCGCGGACTCGCGTACGTGCATATACATGAGCGAAACTCTTAGACTTCTGCATATATATAGTTCTCTTCACGGGAGCCATAAACAAACCCTTTAAAGTGAGGTTACGAAGAGGCGTGGCTGAAGAGCTGCCGCGGCGGAGGGATACTTCTCTGAATTACATGTGATGTTCACTTGTTTAGCGAGCTGTCACTTTTGCTTTTTCTTACGTGAATTCTTCTTTACATTAGTTCTAGTATACGTGGAGTATACCTAGTTTAAGAGAAATATACGTAATGCTGAGATGAAATGGATGTCGAGATTTTAACGGGAATAACCCTTTTAGTGTTCTCTGATAAGAAAAAAATATTTTCCCAAACTTCCGTCTGCAAGACTTTTAGTCCGTCAGTTTGACCGTCCGTCAGTTTGCTTTTACGTATCTGTCTGCCTATGAAGAACCCTATCTCCTAAACCATTCCTAGATTTTTCCAAAATGAATATTCTCCGATCGATTTGGTTTGTCTACAGGATCTCCTCTATTCATACCAAAACGAGTAATTACTCTAAAATCGTGAGAAATGAGCAATTTCTCGTTTTTATTAACACCACTCAATGTGACGTATGTTAGCGCTAGGGATGAAAAAGGCTTCTTGTAAAGTATCTCGAAAAGCAGTGAAAACGAGCTCAAAATTGCGCGGTTTCAGAACCGCTCATATTTTACAAACAAGATTTTATCTAATCAGTGATATTCTCAAAATCATATTTCAATTTTACTCTTAGAGGACCGCAAAATTAGGAAAATGTGGGTTTTGAAATGTTACATGACATTTTAACCTTCCAGCGGGCGCGCTGTCGTAAATTTTACGACAATAGCAGCTTTTTTTGTTTTGCTGTCAACTCATTGTTGTCAAAGACTTCTGCGTTCTTGGTATTCGTTGCAGGTATCTTTAGTGATGCATTCCTGCTGCCACTGTTTAATTTGCACGCTATATTCAGTTGTAACGCTCTTTTCGAGACAATTGCATAGTGACGTAAACTTTATGCTGCGCGCCGGCTGTTGTGCTAAAATGTTGTATAATAATTTGGCCTAATCGAAATTTTCTGTAAAATGTCCGGATAAAGAATTCATGTGAACGAAAATCAGAATATTCTTCAAGAGCTGTCTGATCGGAGGAATATCATGAATTGGACAGTGACAGTGACAGTAAACGAATGTTGAAAATATAGACGAGCATCAGAACGATACTGGATCGGAACAAGACCGTTTTGATAGTAAATACGAACGTTTATCAACAGATATGTTTTATTGTAGTAAATATCATTCTTAGTTATTATAATGCGACATAAAATTCCATTGTTATACAATTTCTTTGATTTTTTTGAATGTTTTTGAATTTTTTTGAATGAAATTTTTTTGTAGTTTTTGAATGTCGTAAAATTTACGACACGCGCCTGCTGGTGTGAACATTTTACGCGCGCCCGCTGGAAGGTTAAATACGTATAACGTGGTTACACTGAGACACCCTGCTGCAAAACCCTTTAAAGGTCAGATGACAGAATAGGCTTCCGCGGCCGGAGTCAGTAACTACTTGATAGTGCGGGAGATAATTAACAAATAAAAATTGTTACAGAAATGTATAAAAGCAGTTAAATTGTGTGAATTGGGTGCCTTTTCATTTCTGTGTTAACTTTTCTTTCTGAACAAATATATTCGTTTCTTTTGTAAATAATAAACAATTTACATGTTTCTGAAGTTTTTGTATGTTTCTGCAATGCAAATTTTAGCATAGAAAGTACTATTTTTTCAAACAAACGTTTGAGAACTTATTGCTGCTCAGTCATTCAAAATATCCAAGGAGTTTATTAGATACAATATGCTTAAAATTGTCTTCCTCTCCGAACACTGTATATATACAAAAATATTGTTCGGGGCTACTATACACTTAATGTTCATGAGTGGACTGTATGAATGGACTGTATTGTTGAAGTACAGTAGTCCCGAAACCCTTTGATAGCTCTTGGGATTGGCGCAGGAGTGCAGGATGCATATACGAGCAAATTTCCAGCACAAACAATATTTAATAAGTAAATGTACAGTATTCACACAGTAAATGCACAAGAAGCACAGAATTAAGATGAAAATTTCTCTTGGTGCATTAATACACCTGTCCAAGCGTAGTCATTGTAGTGACACTTTGGACCGCCGTGGCTACCTTGCTCTGACCAGAAGCAGCCGCGAGTTACATAGTTCAACCAAAATTGCGGGCGCAAATCCACGCAAGAGCGACAGACACAATTAAAACGTGCACTGCCACGATTAAACAATTTATGTGCGAGCCGTATGCAGCTCATTTGCACGATTATAGATTCTTTACACGCTTTACGCGCGGAGCCCTGAACACACGCGTCTGTCTTGCACGGTGTCTTTCTGCGGACTACCGAAGTCGGTTAAGCCGAATTCGGTTGGGGCAGAGACGTTAGGAGAGGGCTCACACGCGCGGCAGAGGTGGGGATGGCGATGGCCAATTACCATTTGCCATTTGATCTGGATTTGCAATGATCTGGCAGTTTTTGTCCGTTGCTCCTCCAACGGACCGCGCTGTGGGGGCGAGTTGAGCAGGCGAGCACGTACGAGCGGCCACGCCCGTCCGTTGAAAAATACGCGGAACAACGGATGTGAAGGCGATATGTGATCTCAGCGGTCAACGGCTGCGCTCTGCCGATTACGCAATTCAACTGTTCTGCCTTGCTTGTGAACGTATTTATTTCTGCTTTGCTGTGGGCCCGAACAAATATATATTCTAAATAAACTTGTTTATATGGAAGTTTGTCTGTGTTTCGTTACCACGACATCACACTATCGTATGTGAAAAGTATGAGACCAGATGTAGGCATTCCTCACCTCCTCGGGATTCGGGTACTAACAGCATTAATCTGAGAAGCAAGGAGGTATAATAGCGGCTTTAATTTTATCTTGGAATGAATCGAGTGTAATCTTCACAGTTTAGATTAAATAAAAAGTTAAAACTATGATTTAAAAAAATAGACGGGGATCAAAGGTCTCTTTGAAATTATCCAATAACTCAAATATCTAACAATTAGAATTATTTCAAATCTAGTTATAAAAAATTAACAAATTACAGATTAGGAGACATTAGTTCCTACGCGTCCGTGACTGTGCTCGTAATAGATAAAACATTTCAACAAACTTTTCTCAATATTTTATTTATTTGTTTCTGATTATCTTGAACAACGATGGCGAGAAAGAAAAAATAGCATTCTTTTCCTCGGCGATGTTCAAGGTAGTCACGTAAGTTGCATAAATAATCTGTTCGTGAATGATTGCCTATAACTAATTAGATATCTTAAATAGCTTAGAAATGTGCCAAAAATCACTTGGAGTTAGGGTTGTGTGATCCAGTCCCGTGTAAGACATGACATGGACGTTATCACACTTTTATTGTATCGTTGGATGTGCATCTGCGACATAGTGGCTGATTTATCTCAACGTCAGCATTGCCACTGACTCTGCAGTGTCTCTAACTGAAAGATGTAAGAGGATTTTCGACACTAGCTATATTCGAATGACGGAGCAGTACCCAAACAAACATAATCTCCTTCTATCTTTCCTTCAGTTTCCTTGACCTATCATCTCCCCATACTCATATCCACACTACCACAAGTGTTGGGAGACCAGCTGGAAGCTTAGAGCTTGTTCCGTCTTTGGCAGTGCACCGCTGGGATCTGGTATCTATCATTATCATTTCTGCTCAAGAAAGCCAAAGTGTACGTTCTCCATGTGAATCCATGTTGTCTGTACTTGATCACCAACTTTTTTTGGGGATAAGTACTAAAAGCAGTACTAATCAGAATTTATATATTAGTTCCTGCCCGTCTCCGAAATATATACTCAACAAAGTAGCAATTCTTGCGTAATGTAAATGATCAAGTCACCATTAGACATGTCAAATATGGAACTATTTAATTTTTCATTACACTCTATCATCCGTTTAAACGCATAATACAAAGAAAGGAAAAATAAAGAAAGAACATGCCCATTCACAACAGTAGTTATCCGAGCGGCCTCAGTCGTTTTCCCTTCTTTCTTTCTTTCATCATTTTTTGCCCTTCTTTCTGTTTCTTTCTTTCTTTATTTTTCTCCCGTCTATTCCCAGCCTCTCAGAGCTAATTAGAATTTACCAGACCTTAGCGGATACCAGTCAAAGAACCTCTTCTATACTCACAGAAGATCAAACCACGTCTCAACAATCACCTCCTGTACGACGTTCGAGTTTTTACAGCGCTTAATCTGGGGAGCAACGAGGTATTATCGGGGCTTCAGTCCCTTGAAAGGGCTCCGCGAAAGGGTCGGCCGACGCGGCGTTCTGTAATGGAAAACCGCTGTAGTGTAAACGCGATTAACGAATCCAAGGAAGCGACGTGTCGATGGTTCAATTAATGGATCGGACAGGTGCCTGCTGACACGCCGGACGCATCAATAACCCTCCTAGTGAGACGGGTGTAGATCGCTCGAGGTATCTGAGGGGAAACAAAACGATCCTGGTCAGTGGTGGATGCCTTGGAATTCTTCGGAGATGCCGGTCGAGAGGCTTTGTTGTTTCAGAATGTGTTTGGTGACATTGTTTCCGTAGTGTTTAGAGGTTAGTATTAGCTATTATGTTATATATTTAGAACCACTTTAAATGTAATCAATTCAGTATGCAGTCGGAGAGAAAAGCAACACAAACTGATGAAACACTGGAGCATTGTGAAGCTGTACCCAAATCATTGGTTAAAGGTGAATTTCAAAATTTACATTAATAAGATACATTTTAATATAGCAACATGTGAACAAACATGTGTAAATAAAAATAAAGTTGGCACATATCAAACGAAAGATTCCCAAATGTAAGAGCGCCACATTAGTAGATAAAACCCGAGCATATCAGTGGAAAACATTTTTACTGCTTACACTGTTTCAATTTTAATTTTAACAATGACCCTCACCTCAGGGTTCTCCTAAAGTTTTCCGACATACCACGGACCAAATCTCTCCACTCTTCTTTTGTTTCTGAGCAATGAACATGACGTTCCCTCCCGCACCCTCCCAATGTCTCACATAATATCGTTTCTGTTTCCGAGAAAAAACAAACAAACAATAAATATATACACAATAGGTTGAAGGTTACTTGAAATTTCCTGTTTCGACAACACGCAGAGGGTCATACACATCTGTGTAGAATAGACACATGTCAGAGCTTTCATTTCCTTAAAACGAAATATCTCATTAAGTTCGTCTGCTCAAAAAAAGTGTGAAAATTTAAAAGAAAAAATAAAGTGAAGTGTTTTGTTTTCATTGTCTTAAAGTTATTTAAAAAATTTTTACAAGATTTTCATAATATCCCATAATTAATTAAAGACAGTTTGAATTTGAATTTACACATTCATATAAAGATTTATTTAAAACATTAATTAATAAACATACTACACAACGTTTCAGAAAAACATTTTTGTCTTCTTCCTGAATTAAAGTTCTTAACAACAGGAACACAAAATGCTTGAAAGGTAATTTCATACATTTCTTACCTCATTTTATTTGATTCAAAAAATTTGGATTGTAACATCTTTTCTTTTCTCATTTTGACTTGGATAAAATGTTTCACATTTCACAATGTTAAACTTAATTTTAACACTGCTTTTTAAAACCTGTTATAAGGCGATGTAAACATTTGTGGTCTGTACTCATACTACTTCTCAACGGCCGTTGTAGTAACATGAAAATCATTGTTTATTGTTATCAATAGAGACTGGATTTTTATGTAATTACATATTTTTTATCTTTCTACTTACCGTTCTCAAAATTGTAATCTTGGCGAATCATAGCCTTCCTAACACAATATCGAAATTTTTCGTTACATATTTTACATATTTGGTACTATATTACTTATTTTATATATTTTTCTGTTTTAACAATTAATTTTCTAATTTTATCAATTTTTTAAAATTTAATTCCATATATTTTTATGAAAAGTTGTATTTAAAAAAAATCAGCGTTTTGCCTTTTTTAAAATTTAATTCCATATATTTTTATGAAAAGTTGTATTTAAAGAAAATCAGCGTTTTGCCTACATTATTGGGGAAATCCAGGTATCCAAAATATCACTGACACCGCGTTTTGTGATCTCTTACCTTAATTTCTGAGCAAAATTTGCGATCGCCGACGTGTGACACTTCCATGAAGATGCTACAGAGTATGTTTGCTGGTCGTAGATCTCGCCAGTTTGTGCGATGGCTCCTATTACGATTAGTCCGGCTGCTAAACTACGGTCCTGGATTACAATATATGAAGCTTTTAATACTGACAAGAAAGTTGTTTGATGTAAATTGATGTAAATCTAAATGTAATTTCTTGGTATGTGAATGGTTTTTAATTAGAGAATTTTAATATTACATATTATTCCGATTTTACATATTTATTACATATTCTTACTGTTTTCATTACATATTTATGTACATATTTTGACGTTTAATACTACATTTTTTCCGCTCTCTAGTTATCAATAAGCCGTCTGCCTGTTCGTGAAGAACCCAGCAGCGTCGTCACGTGACAGCCCCTCCACGCAGGTCACGAGCCCAGGTGCGGAGCGGCGTCGCAAAGTGCCTGCCGCCGCCCCCGCCGCCGCGCCTCACGTGCAAGGCCTTAAATCCTTAATTGTGTCGCGGCGAGATGAGGCCGAGTATAACCCTCCAAGCTCGTCGCAAGCCTCATAACTTTGTAACTGCGTTTCGCGGCGTCACAGCACCCAAGCGCGGCCTACCGGCGATCAAACGAAGCCCGAGCTTACCGCCAGCAGTGAACACGAGCCTACAAACACACCTCGTTTGTGCAGTGGCGTAGCTAGGTTCCCGAAGGCTCCGGTCACAGCACCCAAGGGCGGTTCACCGGCGGACAAACGGGATTGGGCTTATGGGTACCAGTGAACATAAGCAAAGAGACCACCTCGTTCCGTACTGTAGAATTTAAACTCATAAACTCACTCATCGAAATTCACTGCTTGGGAAGATAATTTTAGTCATTACTTGGTTTTAAAATTGTTTCACAGAATATTACAACTATCTGCATGTGACATTGCCGACGCTGAAAACTGTTCTAAAAGCATTTTAATCTAATGAAAATTTCTAAATGTCATGTACATATTTCTTCAAATATATTCTTACAGCATCTGGTATTGGTTTTACCAATGAATCGTAGTAGATGATCATTTTATACCCCCGTTCAAAAAATTCCAACATCCAATCCCCTTGCATGTTACCTCCATGGGATGTGAACAGGAAATATTGCAATTTCTCAAAATTGCAATCGCCGTTAGACGTTCTTGCAAATATGGATGATATGAATAGTTAGAGTTTAGTACATCTACAATGTTTACACTAATGTAATAACAGCAATGTACACACTTGCTATTATTGTGATATACCAGAATATGACAAATTTTATTTAACAATATTAGCTGTACATGGGGTGGATAAATGGGTGTGCAATATGGCGGTATGCGGCCTTAGCAACGACAGCGCAGAGGTTGGCAAGGTCAACAAACTACACAGGCCTTGAAGATGTCCGGATGCGGGCTAGATAGCTAAAGAAGATAAGATGTGGTTGGTTCAGAAACGAATGACTGACGGAGGTCGCGGCTACTTGAGTTCGTAAGAGACGCACGGGTTGGCTAATGAAGATTAGACAGTCTAATTTTGCCGCTGTGTTTTGAAAAAATAGAATGAGAGACGCTTACCGAACCATAAAGGGTTAAAGAACGCATTGAACAGGACATTCTGACTCTGGGTGTCGTGGTGTAAAGATCGTTTGCGGACATTATATTAGGAAAGTGGGACTTGTATATTTTTTTTGTGAGAGAAGTAATAGTTTTTTCGGACTCTGAGAATTATTTGCCAGAAGTGAATTCGCGGAGGACTTGCATAGTTTTTCGGATATTGCAGTTGAACTTAAATGTTTTACATAACCAGTGGGAAAGATTAGGAACTGGGAGCATCGGATAAGAACCGATAGATAGTTTATGCAGTGTGGACTGGACGTGTCAGCAGCAGCGCAAGACCGGAAGAAAGAAGAGAAACTTGGAACCAACAACGGTCAAGTGAGAAGCGACTACGGAGCGTCAGCAAGCAAACGGTAAAGAAATACTGCAGTACAAAAGAGATAACATATTTAAAAGGTCATGACCATAAAATTAATTGTTAAAACTTAAAGTTAAATAAATTATTGAATTTTGTTCTTTGGAAATGAAAGGAGTTTTCATTTGTCAATCATAATCTTTAATCAGTTGGAAGCATATAATTATTACATTTCAGATTCCACGCCATACTGTATAGTTGGCAGATCAGGTAATCGGCTATCGAGGCGATAGCGAGTATTTGTATCCGGACCCATCGACCCAAGCTAGCTGGATGTTTATACAATTTTATTTAAATTAGATGGGAAAACTTTGGTAGTAATTAATGTAACCTGTTTCTGGCGCCCAAATCTTAATATAAATTTGGAACAGGCCATAATTACAACCACACTCTTGATGAGACGATGATAAATGTATATTTCAATATGCTTAAAAATACATAGAAAAGATCACCTATAAGCTGTTCTACAACGTTATTCTCTAACCCTAATGTAAAGTCATTCTCAATTAGTTTCGAAAATTCTGTCGCGGGCTAAATATACTACTTTACTTTGTTGGGGCGGCATGGCTCCTCTTAGTCTAATTGTAGGTGGTGGCTCTCATTGTTGTTGAAATCCATAGTTGTAGGAAACATTGTCATCGTTGGGATTATCTGGGAAACTTCTGGGAGGTAATGTGCTGGGTAGGCAAACTTGGGCCGCACCATCTTGCTAGCCAGTAGTCACTCACCACAAAGTGCAAGAAGTTGCCGCTTAAGGACTCTGATTTCAGAGGTGATAATAAGCCAACGGGTTTCACGCCTTTTGTACCCATCAAATTGCGGACAGGAACAAGACAGACTGCTGACACCAGGGCACAGTGCCTGATGGTACAACTTGTAATCGAAAAGTCATTGACTTCTATGACTTGTACACATGCTTATCAAATAGTCTTTCAAATAATAGGTCAAGCTACATCAGATTGAATATTAAAACAATTGGAAAGAAAATTGCTTTACTTATATATTTTCCTTCTGCGTATCTCCTTAACTTATTTCACTCTGCCTATTTTGAGTCAGTTGTTTGCAACACTGGTATCCACACTCGGATACCAACGATTATCACACACTCTGAATCGCTGCCAACGACAAAAGGGGTAGAACTAACGCTTTTCGCATGAGAGTGCATCATATAGATCCTGAAAATATTTTACTTTGTAAAAGAAATGTCTATTACATAAACTCCCGATATCAAAACGTACAGGAAAATTAATTGTGTAAGATGTTTTATTGTAGTGTACCCAACAATATAAAAATTTATCAATGTAATGCATAACATTAATTGCTAAGGAACGGCCACCAAGATTAATTTTTTATCAGAGCATAATATATAAAATTTTAAGTTTGAAAAGAGTTATGTTTCTAGTAATGTTATCATGAAACAGAATTGCTGATGCACAGGAACTCGATTCGTGATAGAAATGTAACAAATTGCCTAATGTAACTTAACAAAATCAACCAGCCTTCACTTACTGATTTACAAAGCTCTGTGCATCAATCAGTTCTCAAGGCTCAATGCAACAGCACACAATTGAATTGCTTTGTGATTATTACACAAAATCACTTGCAGTGCCCCTCCCCTACTATAGTAGATTGTAGACTAGTGGCATAAATTCATCTCGGTCTCTTGAGTGTAATCTTCTTCATTTTTCTTACCGTACCGCCCGCAAGAAAGCTAGTACGCTTGTGTGTGTGTGCGAGTGTTTCCCCCCCCCGTTATACTTACAAGGGCCGCCCATTAATTCAGATGACAGACACACTTGGATGGAAAGCCATATTTCGTACCCGACAATTTTCGCATTCATCTCATGAGCCCTAGACGCACCAACTCATTCTGCGTGAGGTCGGGGTGTCTGTCTTAACATCGTAAAGCAGCTCTCTCCACGACCCTTCGGGCCAACTTCCCGCGTAGCGTATCCGCTTACACACAAGAACAACGCCTCCCAACCCGCGACAGAGCCCGGCCAAGCTTCTAGTGCAGGGGTGTCCAACCGGAGGCACTCTGCCATTTATTTGAGGCCCGCGAAAGTTTATTAGTGAAAAGTGAAAGCCCCTTGCATCCATGTCGGGCGAGAACATCGCGCCTAGTGTACGCATCCTATCACTACCCCCTAATGTAAAAATTGGTTAACTTTAGATTTTAGGATTTTTTGTTTTGTAAATTCAGAAACTCAAAATCATCCCAATGTGTTTTTCTGCGTTGTGCACGGTATGGTCTGATATAACGCTTGAGTTTATTCCCCACCCACCCACTGTTTCAGAGCAGCCGAGCAAACTGCCGAAATTGACAATACGGGATAGAAGAATCATCGAAAGTGCGTCGCCCGAGTAATGAAAAGAGGGCTCACAACCGTATTAAAGGTTTCGAGGCCTTGGAAGTTGGACACCCCGGCTCTAGTGCTTTAGTCAGGCGTTGACTCACAGAGATGGACTCTCAGACCTTTGCCCCTAAGCGTGCTCCCGCGCACACCATGGAGCACGTGCTCGACGGAGCGTGACCCGCTCCCGGTCGAGCGCAGGTCACGCGTTCGAACCCCGCGGTCACTGTGACTCACGCTGTCGTTTGTCGCAGTTGGACTCTGCACCATGAATCAAAGTTGGAAGCCGAATTTCCCTACTGTACAGATTGCTAGTGTTTTTCGGAAAACAGTAAAGAGAGTGGAGAAATGGAACTCATGTCTAATTAGTGGTTAAAAAGAAAGGTGAGCAAGTTAAGGTGATTGGGTTAAGTTCGATGCTGGCCGGCTGAGATGGCTCAGGGCATCAACTGATGGGATTCGTAGGTTTCGAGTCCCGACTGTGGCATTTTCGGCACTGGCCAAACAGCTGGGTCAATTTCAGCAGCTATATGGAGGAGAATTCTGATAACCGGCTGCTCTGATCGGTAATTTCCCGTGGTTTCTCCGATCAACACTAGACTAATGCTGGAGCAGTATCCTAACAACGGGCCACGGACCGCATGCAATCTTTTCTACCTCTTCCTTGACCTATCCTCAGCCCTTATTCTCACATTCACACTTAGATTCTCTACTCTACTCCACTCATGGCGGGATACAAGTCAGGAGCTTAGAACTTGTCTCGGCTGGGGTGGTGCCCGCCCTGAAGGAGATACCTGGGTTGGGAAAGTTCCGCAAGCCGGCGTATAGTTTTGCGCCGATTCATCCAACCGTGGAAGAATACTGCCACCTCCAGTGATAAAAATAAACACTATACTGGCGGGATTAATGACTATAGCAATTGACGCTCCCAGAAACAAAAAATAATCGATTAATATAGTGCATCTAGTCGACGCAAAAGCTCGAAAATCTTTTAAAAAAATATGGCTTCACTTGGCAAAAAAATGTGTCACCATCAATAAAAAAATATGGCTTTTCTTGACTCACTTCCCTGACGTAACACTGGTGATGGGCCCTTAACGATTATCCTACACAGTGAAGACCTGAACAGTTAATAGTGACACCGTAGTGCCCTATATTATTTAAAACATAATATAAGTAATACATACATCATTAAATTAAAAAAAAAAAAACAACGAAGTATTATGTCTGAACTGCATAAAAAATGAATTCGGAACCCTGTTTAAGAAATAAAACAATCACTCCTCGAGATTTTCAGACGAAACGGACAGGTTTATTCCCATATCTACTCACAATTTAGCAAACAAAACACAATGCAACAACATTTCTGCCAAGTCAAAGAGCCTCGGGTTTAATTATCGTCTTCTGGAGGGGAAACTACCGTCCTTCTGGAATGTTCTGTGGTATGAACCACTCGACACTACGCAGAAGGTATTGCAAAACGTCCGCCTCACTCTTCCACTCTCGCGCGCTGCAAGTTCTTTGCAAGTTTGCACCAACTTCGCCGCGCACTCGACCACATTTCCTGGCTAAACTCGGGCGAAGATGCTTAAGACTCCGGGAGTGCTATTAACGTACTGTTGCGCCGTGCAGAAAAGACTCGAATTTATCGTGTGTACACACCAGGGCAAAGTGAGCTCTAAAACTACTTTTATAGTCTTCAACGTACATATCAAGTTTCGCATTAAAAGTTTTACTAGGCCGAAATGAACGGAGCAAAATGCGCTGTTTAGTTAATACCGTCTTCTTGAGACCGGTGCCAGAAACGAGACTTTTAAAAGAATTTTTAAGAGAGGCAATCGCAGAAGATTTTGTTCCAATTTTAGTGGATTCATTAATTTACATTTGTTTGAAATAGTTCCTGGTTGAATTTGTTTGAAAATGTTCCTGGCATGATAGTAATACGAAATATGAGGTCGTTTAAAAAAAAATTTCGGCGATTGAATATGTTTTACTCAGAAAGCCTCATTTGCAAAGTTTCTTTCTCTTGTAATAGTGTCACAGTTTAAATAACTACAAAACCAAGCGTCACTATGCCATCTTTATCGGGGTTTTCATCAAGTTTCAATGCTCCATTGATCAAATTTATTGTCGACGTAGTTCCTTATGCGGATTGCAATTTTGTTAGCAATACAATAAAATCAATCTGTAGTCAGTTTACCGATACAAATATTGCTATGTTATTACTAGAGAAGTAAAATATCTAGTGTTCAAATGTTTCTAATAACTCTTTGTTGCTATTTCTCTTCTTCATTCATCGAGGGGTTGTAAAAAAGGTGGGGTCACATGCGTTTTATTTTTTGTGTTATTTGGTGAAATAAATGAAATGAAATGAAATGAAAATTAAAAATGTATTTTTAAAATTACAATACCCAGAGTAAGATATCAGAACCGTAATAGTAACATTTATTCTATACTAGCAAGTTACGGTTCTTCGATAAGGAAATAATAATCATAAGATGGGGTAGACTAAGACTCCTCGGCGCGACTTTGAGAAGCCAATAGATGTTTCTGTAACTGAACTATGCGATCTCCCATGTCGGACTCGGAATCTGGGAGAGACCAACGACGCGTCTTGACCTCAATCGATCAGCGGCTGCTGAGAAATAAATCACCCGACATCGTCATTGAATACCAATCATCCGTTTTTCAAGAATCCATCTTCAATGAATGGAAACTCTAAAGTTCTAAATTAACGATGCGTATAATTTCAGCCAATACAAATAGAGTCAACTATATCCTTCGGCAAAAGCCCATCTCTTTTTATTTTACGGATTTTAAGATTTTACAACTTGATTATATGGTAATTTTATCAACCAAAATCTTTCTTTCGCAAACCCTTTGAGGCTTCTGAAGCAAAAGTTTTATAAATTATTTGTGAAATCATTCATGCTGACATATCAGCTTGTCCCTGCTTCAAGACAAACTGATCAACAATCTTTGATGTCCATAGTAACTTGTTCCTTGACCAACTGGCCGTCACTTTACTGTTTTTCAACATGTATTTCCTTTAAGTGAGAGGTGAAAACGTAACAGTATCATGCCCAGTTTTATTAGAAGATACTTCTCAATCGACTCCCAACTGCTTATTATGCTGTGAATCACTAACCTTAAATGCATAATTCGCTCCAACAATAGACTTTTAAGGATATTCGAATCCAATATACTTGGTTCATTATGCTTCCTTCTGTCCGTAAATTGTCTCTTGTGCTTATTTAATTTCAAAGTTTATTTATCTTTGAAAGAAAAAGTTGGAGATTTTACTCGATGGCGAATAGCGAAATCATTTCATTATTTTCTACTGAAGCATACAGATGAAAACAATTCTCTTGGTTTATTGCCGTTTCTAATGTTAATAATAAATGTAGACGTATATTTGATATCCTAATATAAATATTTCATGATATCAGTCATTTATTGCTCAGACTATGCAGCTATAAAAGCATTGATAATTAGAAAGAACGTAAGAAGGTCAACAATCATAAATTCGACTGAATAGTACTAGAGGAAATTCAAAAGCACGTAATACATGAAACAAATATACAATTCTTCTCAAAATAGGAAAATGCATAAGCTAAGAAACAGTATCATCCAACTCAAGCATGAAGAGATCTAAATTATTCAAAGTAACCGTGACAAGAGTCGTTGCAGAGAAAATGCCTCTTTCATGAATTTTAGACAACGCAATCTTAAACGTATTTGATGCGCAAAGTTTCAGCCATACCTTATGCATTGGCTACACAGTGTATTTTGCATTTGAGTGAAAAAATATGCAGCACTTCACACAACCTTCTCCCACAACCACCGAGGAACGCTTGTGAACACTTCGTGGGAAAAAGTTGCGAAGGGACGTGCCGCAGGAATCGAATATTAAATTTATCCTCCGAATCAGCGTTACGGCTCGCTAGAAAGCAATCAAACCATGCGAAGCGTGCGCAGGAAATACGAAACCCCGCGGAGGGAGGTCGGAGGACGGGAGGACGGCAGAGGGCGGAGGGTCGTGTCGGAATTGACCTCTGCCTCCTACTCCTCCTCCTCTTCAGTGGTTCTCCGCATGATAATCACGTTACAGTCTCCGCCGTGGCCGCGGTTGGATTACAGCGGCCGGTGCTTCAGGAGGAGCTGGAAATACTAATCCTCGGCCTTCGATTGCCAGGCAGGACAGATGTTCTGTAATAGTGGTCGCCTATTTGGCGACGCCAAACTTATGAGTAAAGACCGGATTTTCGTGCAGTAAAACGCTCTAAAACGTGTAATAAAAACAACAAAACGTACAAAAACATGCAATACAAAGATTAAAATTTCGCAAAACGATGTTATGTAGCCTATAAACGTCAGTTAATTCATTTATCAACTTATTTTATATTTGGAATGTGATATTTAGGGTAATTGAGATAGTGTGATTTTAGTGTTTTTATTATAATTTTGTACATATTGTTTAATCAAACCATATTTGACATTTTACATATTATGCACAAAAAAATTAATTTAGCGTACAAACTTTGAAAAATAAAAATAAACCTTCAGAAATCAAAAATAACTGAGTTATAGAAAAAATGTTCTCAATTGTTTTCATTATAATGTACAATCATGTTTGCACTTGGCGAGACAGCCCGCGTACGAGCCATGGCCTTCCAGCAGCGTCCCGGCCTCGCGGTCATGGGTTAAGGGGGTACATGTGGTTAGCACGAAGACATCCCTACGACGAATTCTGGTCTTCTCAACCTGAGAAGTGGTTTTCTCATTGTCACACAGCAAACATATACTGGGACATTGCAAGGAAAACGCCCCCTATAAACTAGCCCGACCGGGAATCTAAACCGGCGTCGCGTAATGGAAAGCGAGTACACTGAGCAATGAGCTAAGCCGCCGATGACAATTATGTGTATTTCTAAATTATTTTCTGAGAAATTATTATATCTTCTATCAATCTATGTTTCAGACAGGGAAAGTTTCGTTCTACATTTACATTTGTTTGTGTGCCGAACTTCACTCTGGCGTACGTGTGCACGCAGCTAAAAACGGTCAAAAATGCGTTTATTCTCTCTTGATTTCCCAGGGCATAATCTGTGTACGCAGTGCGCTTGCCACCAAGCTTCGCGCCCGAAAATAAAGTCAAATGTGACTCGCACATGCAGTCTCGTGTTGGTAAGTTCAGCGAAGACTGACACAACGTATATATGATCGATTGGGAAGATAGACCCCGAACATAGCGTTGGCTGAGCGGCCGCAACCAAGGGCCGCGGACCTAGTTCGTGGTAATATCGCTTATCCGTGCTGCAGTAGCTTATTGTCGCAAATTTTAATTGGAAAATAGATATCATGAAATGTATAGACGCTCAGTTCGTAGGGCAACAAAATGCGGAATTCATACATATTAAACGGTTTCACAGACCACCCGAATGCATTAGTGGGTTATGTCCTTAAAACTTTCGTAAATAAAATATTTTTAAAAAATACATTAAAACAAATTGATAATATAAAAATTATATTTTAAACAATAAATTATAAATCATGCAAATTCGTCAAGTAAAATCCCAAAATTTGCAATTTTATGGCAGCATTACCTAAAACGTGCAAAATCGTGCAGTAACCCCCAAAACGTACAATTTCGTGCAAAATAAAACTAGTACTATAATAACGTCCGTTTCATGATTCAAATTTCTGTCAAGGTTTCATCAAATTTTAAGTTGGCAAACAAAAGAAGCAATTGCACGGGAATCCGGTCTTATGAGTAAGGAACGGATTTTCACGTAAATACATATGTATTTGTAGGAACAAAATATGTTTTCAATAACATTTTATAGTTTCGAAGACATTCTGAATGAACTAAAGCCATTTGTATTTTACATATTTTGATGTAATTATATTTTACATATTACTTCGTATTTCTTACATATTACAAACACATTTGAGGGGCAACTAATCAAAACGCATATTATCCACTGATGGAAAAAATTGATTTTGAGATGAAATTGTTAAATCTTTTATATGATCTATACGTTCCTGTTTTCTGATGTCTTCAAAACGCATTTTAACGAAAAAAATTAAATGTGTTTTGAATAAATTTGAAAGCAGGAGCGTGTTGATCGTATTAAACATTAAACAATTTTATATCGAAATCAATTTCTTTTTTGAGACTGTCAATGTTGGGAGTGTGTAAGCAGCTGTTTTTGCAAGTCTTCTGCCTGAGTTTAGTGAAGCAACTGTAGGTCAGACAATCCGAAGATGTCACTTGGATCTACCGAAAATTTTCCTGCGAGCTACTAGTCGCCCGCAATCAAGGATTAGGCGAATTTCTTGTACAGACTATATAATGGGAGCAATGAGAGCCGCATGTGAGTTTTTGTGAAGTACGTTTCCATTGAAAATGTAGTATAATATATTCTTTGTTAAAATTTTAAAATATTTATTTTGTATATTCTTAATCTTAATTATATTTTCTTTCGAATGTATTCACATTTGAGATGTTTGAATTGTGTAACCATATTAATAAAGTTTCATTAAATTTGGATTTGTATTCTTAATTAATGTAAGGCCCGAATAAAATTAGCATGTAGGTGACATTTCGTGACCACGAGAAGAAACCACTGCCGTAACATAGAGAACAAAAGCTTTGGCATTTGTAAATTTTTGTCACCTAAAATTAGGGAACAAATGAATCGTTTTCCTTGAATGTCGTGGTTAACCAACAGAATGAAGTCTAGGGTTGAGTGAGGTAATTGTGGGTTAAAGTGTGTGCGGAATTTCTGAGTAGTTATTGTTATATTTCCGTTAGCATTGTTATTGTTATATCTCTGAGTAGATTTCTGTTGCCCTAAAGACATTTTGAAGCCTCCCTAACTAACTTAAAATATAATCTGTCTCTCTCTGTCCTTATTACACTCTCTCTCTCACACACACAACAATGCCAACTCATTTTTTTCTAACAAACTTATACAGACAGTGTATTGACAGACCTGAGAATGGTTCGTCCTAAAACGTTATGTAATCGTATGTAAACACTCTTGAAATGTAGAAATGCCGAACAAGAAATAAAATTTAAAAAAGAAATTCTGTTATTATTTAAATTGTATTCAACCTTTTTTGTTATCGTTGTTAATTATTGCTACTTTATCTTTGTTTGTTACTACTGTTTTGTTAACGTTGCTTGTTATTGTCTGTTGGTATCGTCTCCTTTGTACTGAATCTTCTATCATGTCAGAAGAAAGTGCCAAACGTGTCCAAGGCCCCCCGAGGATTCATCCCGCATAGGAAAAAAAGAAAATCAAGTCGAGATGTCCCACTGAAAAGACAATCCCTCGAAAATTCTGTACTTGTTCGTGATTACTTAGAGAGAGAGAGAGAGAGAGAGAGAGAAAGAGAGAGAAAGAAAACGATCATGGGTTCTTGCTATCCCTTTCAAAAGTAGTACAGCAAAGAGCTGACGCTCTGAATTACTCTAAATACAGTGATGAAGATTGAAAATGAGAAGCAGGATAAAAACAGTTTATTTTTTGTTGACAGTGCGCACGATGTTAAGTTCTCAAATAAATATTTAGGAATTTTGTTACTTTGTCATATAACAGTAGTTTAGGAATGATTGGTGAAGGATCAGAAAAGGTAAGTATTCGTATTTAGTATCTTTCACTTGTTAGGAGTTTCTCAACGTTCCTTTCTTCTGTTTGCCTAGTATAGTTAGTGACGAGATCACTTGATCAGAGCGCAGTATGCAGCAACACCCGCCTCAATCCACACCTGAATGTCAACTAGATTCTAATTTTATTCGTACTTTGAAGCTCCAGAATGCAGCTCTCGTTGACTTCATGTGTCCTTTCCTGGACTACACTATACGCCTCTTTGTTTTAAACAATGAAACTGGAGCATTATATTTGTGATACAGACTTATTAATTCCTTCCAAATTAAACCATCATTATCCAAACAAATATTCTTTCCTATTTTTTTATGGCGGATAACCTTCCACTCTGAATGAGTTTTAAATGCACATCTGGAATTAAGTTTTATGATTGAAACGGTATTATTTATTCTTTCCCAATGTAGTCTTCACATGTCATCTTCATAACAATGTAATATTTCTTCATAACAACTCCTCCGCCGGGAGCAATAAACTTGTATTTTAAGTGGTACTCGTATATCTGTAACTCGACAGTCCGGCTTCACAGCCAACAACTCCATACTGGATCTAAAACTATACTGTATATTGTTATTATTCTTACAAACACTGGAGACAATATCATGCAAGGTCGAATCTTTATAGCTAAGTCTTCGTCATGTAAATGTTCATGAAGTCACGCGCACCATCTTGTAGAAGTGACAATGACAGTACGGATCTAACATAACTGAATTCTCTCACCTCAGCTGTTGAAATTCGTATTCAACAATGTTCTGACTTATCCATGCACAACACAAGCAGATGTGCCGCCCAAAATGCATTTGAACCAACATCACGCTCAAAGCGAGTTAAACATGCGTGAAAAAAACACTTTCTTACAACGCATACAAAAATCTTCGTACTTTGCATCCCTTTTAATACATATGTAAAGCACTTGGCACATGTAAAAAATCGGGAACCACCCACGAAGACAGATTTTATGTTCCTTTCACACGGATGTCATTTTGTATGCTGAATCGAGTGCGAGATTTCATGGGATATGCCAGGACGTATATTGTGAAAGTCGCATAAATAATATTTGTCCACAGTTCAAGAAAATGATTTATCGCCAATATTAAACGCGCTTCGTTGTCGCGAATTATTAAGGAGTTTTGGTACGGCATAAAGTCTGCATTATATGAACCTCTAAGCATGCGCCAACTCGAAATCGAACTCGAAGTGATAGCGGTTCCCGCTATTTCACCCATGATGGATTTAGCGAGCGACTTATATTGCATGGTAATAGATCATTCAGCCATGTTATATCGAATTTGTTCTCATTTCTGGTGCAAACTATATATTTCCATGGAGCAACATGAATTTTTTATTTATTTATTTAATAAAAAAGTTAACAACTCTTGATATTCTACGGGGATATGTGCAATATGTGTACGGAATCTTGAGTTAATAATGAATACTGGTAGCAACGAGCGTTTTGGGCAAGAATTAATACGAAAATATTCTCTCCCATGTAATAAAAATTATTTGAAAAGGCAAATCAGCTACGGGTTTAGACCTTAGAGAATTCTAGCGGCCGGCTGCTCTGATCGATAGTTCTCCGTGGTTTCTCCGATCAACACCAGGCGAATGCTTGAACAGTACCCTAACAAGCGGCTTCGGACCGCGCGTGATCTTACCTTCCTCTTTCTTGTCCTATCCTCACCCCTTAGTTACACACACTTACATATACATGCTCTACATTAGCACATATGACGGGGACTAGTCGGGAACTTAGTGCTTGTGCCGGCTGGGGCGGTGTCTCGCTGGTAGTAGATACCAGGTTGGAAAAATCCCGCTAGCCGGCTGGTACTACGGCTTCCGACCTCATCAACCGTTGGGGGGAGAGAGATCACCGCCACCATCCGAGAAAAAGCATGCCCTACACTTACTGGACTATTTACCTTAGCCGTTGACGCTCCCAAAATCACTAATCAATCAATCAAAGGATCAGGGAATCTGGACGAAAAACCTAACAGAAATGAGTATCATTGATCTAGAAGCTGATGAAGTTGGTGGTATTAATCTGCGTATTTAATTATCTCTCTTTATGGTATTAATTATGTTGACCTAACTATATTACAATTATCTAATTGTATACTTATATGCATAATAGATCAGTGACTTCTGAGCAGCTCTAGTCCAACAAATCCAAATCCAAAGAATTATGGAAATATTCTTTTTCACTTTGTCGCCTCAGTTCGGAACTTCTTTAGTTTCGACCTAAAAGTTTGTCAAAACCTCTTTCTCGACTTCACCTGCCATTGATATCGACGATATTGCTGTCGACTAATACAACGCTTTACCATGCCAAAATTTCGTGTCCTTTTGCCGTTGAAATGAATTATCTGGATGTAACGTCGAGTTTCAAACAACAGCTGAGATCTTGTTTGGAATATTAACATTTTAGATAGCTAAGACAGTCGTGCAATGGTGACCTCGATTAGACATATTGTTTTTTAGCATCATTTTCCCATCATCCAGGCTTCGTCTTTCAGATATAATATGTTCTAATCAGGTATGTCTGGTGGCACAGGAACATGTGTAAGAGGCAAGTACACGTTACACCAAGGTCACATTATTCCTTGGTTCCCCAGATGTGTTCGTGGCCTGAAGTACATTTCCAAAACCTCATGTCGCCTTATTGTATCTTAATATTGCCACAATCACTTTTTCTACCCTGTAATTATGTGTGAGTGTATGAGGGAGTTCGTGCATAAATGTCTGTGGGTGTGAATACGGACCTGGCTCCTTACACCCAAGACAATGATACAAGCACCGAGATAAACTCTCTGGCTACCCTGGGCATAAAAGTAAACGTAGGCCTTGTGACTACCTCGGCCTGAAGTGTGGAGAGCACGAATGTTCCCAAGGAGGCGCTCATGGCTTCTGGAAACCCTGGTAG
The DNA here is from genome assembly GCA_031308135.1 of Acheta domesticus. Classification (NCBI taxonomy): domain Eukaryota; kingdom Metazoa; phylum Arthropoda; class Insecta; order Orthoptera; family Gryllidae; genus Acheta; species Acheta domesticus. The sequence goes on from JAHLJT010005495.1 coordinate 54,601, forward strand.
GTCCCATAGGCGCCGACAGGTGGCAACCTGGTAAGCAGTCGAGCAAAACCAAAAGGTAATTCCGACCAAAATGGAAAGAAAATCTCTCTACTACAAATCTGTGCTTCGCAGCTTGCTTCGAGATTCTCTTGTCTTAACTAACAATGCTACTTTTTATTAAATTACGTTTATAAATATACTTTTCTAATATTTAAAACATTTACTCGAACTCATGTTTCTTGTTGTTTTATGACGTTTTATATCCCCAATGTCTCATTTCTGCTTATATATGTTCGTGCTATTCCTTCCTTCGTATTTTATATCGTCAACATATTTTTATTATTTTCTTTCAAAATGCTCTATAGGTATTTTGACATATCACGGTACGAAGTACCGATTAAGACTTCACATGATAGCAATGAGACGAGAGAAAAAAACATAGAGAACATTACCATATTCTTCTGATCTCAACTTTTCCCTGGGCTCTTTAGCCAATAATGTACGACATCCATTCAGTTTCGTGTAACTATCGATCTTTTTCAGCACTACGGGCAGCACGCTTTTAACAGGGCTGTAACACAGGAAGCTATTTTCAAGTAATGAGGCCTGTACATTGTGTACGGTCGCTTCATGCGTGGGCAGTAGGTATGACAAGTGACAAATGAGCCACAATAATACTTGCATTAACGTCAAAAGTGGACAAGGACGCATCACTATAAATCATGATTTAAATATATATTTGAGATGAAAATGAACGCTGATCATTCAAAACTTTACATAGTCAAAAAAAAATTGAAATACATTATTTATTTTCAAAATGTGAAAAGAAATGTTTCATTAATCATTATTTCACAATACTGCTTTTAGAATATTGCAATGTAATTTCAGTATTCTTTGGGGAGTTCTACTTTAAATTAATGGTGTTACAGAGTGGTGCGCACTTTCTCGTATAAGTTAATTTGTTATTCTGGTAGAAATATAAGTTTATTATTGAAAATTATAATAATAATATTTATTTCATTTCGTGGCAACGTTTTAGGAAAAGGTAAGCTCCATCATCAGGTAGCAACCAGTATAATAATACACTAGCATAAAACATTGGAATTCCTGAAGGACATATAGTAATCTTATATGATAAGATTAATACATCATCGAAACATAAAAATGAATTATTAATATAATTTAACTAAGTTATGTGAATTACTCCCATAACATAGAAAATTTTCGCACCTTAATAAAAATAATTATTTCATATTCTCTTGAATCAGGTCTAGCTTTTCAGTTTTGACCAGCCCTCTTCCCAGCTGCTATTTATCAGCGTCTAAACGGTCTACCAGGGCCTTTCGTGGGAACAACCGCTCCTAAGGGGCCATTCACAGTGAAGAGCACCGTCGCTCTTCGAGAACATCGCAAAGGTCTGTCTCTCTCCAGTATCCATGGTATCCCATGGTTCCATCACGATGCTCGTAACATTTTGGGAGAAGAGATCCGCTTCTTCAATTACATACGCAATTACCAAGGAGATTTCACACAGTTACCGATTAGTTCAAGATACTCGTACTATAGAAGGTTCGGGGTGTTGGTGTAATACGCGAGAGACTGGGAATGCCCCGCCCCCTCACAAACACTACCTAAACATTCATGCCTTATGATTGATTAGTGTTTCCGAGAGCTTCAACTGCTAATGCTCATAAATGTAGTGCATATTTTATTGCTGGTAAAGGCAATGATTTTTCCCATGGCTAGATGGTCATAATGGTTAGATGGTGAGACCTGGCGCCGACATACTCGTTAGATTGCGAAGATTTATCTATCCAGGTATCTCCCACCAGCGGGATACCGTTCGAACCTGAATAGCTCTAAGCTCCCGAAAGGTCTCCCGACAATTGTGATAGAATGGTGTGTAACTGTGTAAGTAAATGAGAGGATATGACAGAATGTGGAAGGAAAGATCGCGCGCGGTCCATGACCCGTTTGTTAGCGTACTGCTTCGAAATTCGCCGGGTGATGGTCGGAGAAACTACGGTAAACTAGCGATCAGAGCAACAGGTCGCAAGAATTGTCCTCCACACAGATGCTAATTTCGACCTAGCTACCTAGCCAGTATCGAAAATCCTGCCATACAGTCGGGAGTGGAACCCTGGAACTACCCGGTCAGAGGCTCTGCAGTGAAATCATTTGATGCCCTGAGACAACTTAGACGCTTCATATCTTAAGCAGGTTTCGAAATTTAATATGGAAAATATCAATGTCCACTTTAAACAACCCTTTTTCGCGATCATGTTTACAGGAAATACCACATCGTGTGAAGACACCTTTAGTCGCAGGAGGAAATTCAGTGACATCTTGCAACCTCACCGTTCGGACACATTCTGAATGTCTTCACGCCTTTTGCCTGCATAATTTGATGCGAATCCTGTTTGACTTGAGGCCAACTTACGTCATACTTCCTCCAGTGATGTATTGCTTACCATCGTGAATGGAATTTTGTTTCGCTACCGTCGCGCGCGAAGATTAGTCATCGAGGTGAACGAATGCAGCTTCATTCGTCACACGATGGCCTATGGCATCAATAAAAGCACAGACCGTCGATGCAGAAGGGAAGTAAAACATCTGAAAAATTGAATTTTTTTAGTTCAATGAATATATTTTTTAAATAATTATATATGTAAACATAAAAGTATACTTAAAACGTAGTTTATTTTACCAGTCAACATTTAATAAATACATTTCTCCTGACAGTAGGTGCAAAAGTGATCAGCTACAGCGTGGGAAACCATGATATTAACGGTGACGTTTGGAAGGTGCCGCATTTGTTTATCGACAATTAAATCTATTAACATTTAAGTAGTATTTTTATACAAAATGCTGTAGAGCAAAAATTCTTTATTTACATACTGAAAGACTTATGAACCACTACTAAATATTTAAATTACAGACATTTAGTGTGTTTCGTATCTAGTTTCATACTTCTTCACATTCAAAATGTGTTTATATTACTTAGAGACAAATTCAGTAGTGTAGATTCGAGTCACAGGATTTTTTAGAAAATCTCTGTTATAGCAAAATACGGTGTAATAACTTAAGTTATAACAACCACTTGTAATACATCGATTATATTTTGATAAAAAAAGTAAATGATAAGCAATATCAGAAATTTTCATCTTCATAAAAAATTGAAAACCTACAAAAAAACAATAAATTAATCGTCGATGAGCATCTGAACCCCTCTCCCCAGTTGGTAAAGCTAGGGTTAATACGAGAAACACAGTTTACCTCATCTCAGAAAGAATAGATTGATTCAACAAACTATCATCTGACCCGAAATCGAAGACGTGTAGTATTTTATTTGTATTAACCGAAAAATATTATAGCAGTTTGGTGTAAAATGAACCTTGGGCAAATCTATCGTCTGCAATCACATCAAAATGTCGCACATGCAGGTAGTGAAATTTACGAGTTCCAATCAGTAATAAAATATTTTATGGGTCAGGTTCCACGAATAACATATTTGTAAAAATGTTTAAATACGCATGACATTGTGGGAATAATTTACTATTTTTTCTTCTGACTATATGAAATAAATTATCTCTCAATTCCACTCCCAAAAATATTAACTCGAATTAATTCTCGTACGAAACGGTTCAGTTGGCGTTATGAAATTTAATAATCGATGTCTGTATTCAATTTAAACGGCCATTTTGATAGGTATTCGCATAACAAATCAGACCCATCAAAACTTGCCGGGGGGTTGGGGACAAATTGGTGCTGAGTTGCGCCAATTTAAATGTGAATGAAACGCCATTCCGTCTGACTGACATTTCTGCAAGTAACGACCGCCAAAACCTCACTCCCAGAGGCGCGTCGAACCAGATCGTTAGAGGCTGTGGCGCAGTTAAAGCGATGGAGGCTAGTGATGGACCATACCAAATACTTGAGTCAGTATTGCCAGGTTAGGGGGTTTCCTCCCTAAATTTACTTTTGTTTGGTCTTTAGTGAATGTTTTAGTTGACAAATTTATTTGGAAGTTTTTTTGGGGGGGAGGGGTTGTTGAGCTTTTAAATGTTAATTTTAAAAAATGCCTATTGTGTATCACAAAACCAAAATCCAAAAATAGTTTACTATAATTATTGCAGCTTCTATATTTATTCAATTATAACTAAGCGTAGTAAAACGCTTATAGGCGTGTAAGATCATTTGAATGAATTCCCCCGTTTAAAATTGGGCGGTTGTTTCTCACCACTAAAGACTGACAGAAGATAGCAACACATTTGATGAAAAGGAACGAATGTCAGCAATAAAAAAATAATGAAAACAACAATTTTGGTTGAAGAAAAGTTTTTACAAAGATGTATCATTATCTCATTTTCAGTCACTACAATATCTGAGACAAAGATAACTCGTAAGTGTCGTAACTACTTCATTCACAGTGAAAATTCCTTCAAACAACAATAAAAATATTTTTTCTGTTTATTGGGTTATTCGTGGAAAATATCCTCAATTACCACTGTAACTTTTATGGTTGTGCCAAGTTGTGTCGAACAACGAGACACATACTCCGTTAACCCTAGGTGGTTATGAGAATGAAGCATGTTCTGCAGGTTTTCTCATTTTCTCAACAGAGCTCATCCCATTGTTCGTCTGTACTACAGTTGTCCCTCCGCGCCCATAACACTTTTTTTCGAAAGTACTTCACCCCGATTACTGAGACCTCGTATAAGAGAACCTCGATTAATGGAGTGCCCACTGTATTGTAGCTGCTCTGGAAGAGAGGCGGTAATAAAAATGAAAAACGCAGTCGGTATATTACAGTGTCGATGAGGAGGATGCCAAGAATCCATTGTGGGTATTGTGCCTCTAAGAATAATGTTGTTCTTCAGGAATCCGGAAAACCGAGAAACATGGATAAATCTCTTACGGCCGCTTTTTCACATCGGTCGAAGATGGACTGCGAGATTCGCAACGCGCAGTTTTTTTCCTCGCGTTTTCGAGAGCGCCGGAGCAATCGCCGCTCCGCTGATAGCGCGGGCGTCCCCACCCAAGTGGCCGCGCGGAAGGCAGCGCAGACGCCTAAAACGGCACACGTGCGCACGGAGCAGGCGGCGGGTGGCGGGCACGCGTCTGCGTAGTGTACGAGACGCCGCCGGCCGCGCGCCCACAGCCTCGCCGTGCCCACCGCCCTCCGCCGCCCCCGCGCTTAAATGGCCCCGTTGCACCGCCAGCCGCGCCGTTCACAACCACCGTCTCCACCTGCAGCACGCAAGCACTCCCCCGGCTCTCCTCCTCCGCTCCCGGCCTCTTCCGGCCTTGCCTCCTTCGTCCCCACGCCGAAATGAAATAAATAATTTTAATTATAATTGCCAATAATAAAACCTACCTTTCTACCAGAATAACAAATTAACTTATATAAGAAAGTGTGCACCATTCTGTAGCACCATTAATTCAAAAAGAAAACTCCCCAAAGAATACTGAAATTGCATTGGAACATTCTAAAAGTAGTACTATAAAATAATGATCAAAAAAACATTTCCTTTACATTTTGAAAAGAAACAATTTATTTCAATTTGTTCCCCACGTTGACCCGTCTTCACCATAGCCACAGCCTCACCTCCTCAGTTCCGGCCCTCATCGTTCCCTCCGTCCAGCCTCCTCCGACCCCGCCTCCCTCCTCCGTCCCTGCTACTCGCATGTTTCACTTCCTCCCTTCTCCTTCGCCCCGATTGCTCCTTCCCACACATCCGTCTTCGCCTCCTTGATCCCTGCCACTTCTGTCCCCACCTCCTCCGTCCCATCCCTCGTCCTTCGCCACCTCCTCCTTCCCCTCTCTTCCTCTGCATCAGTTGCTCCACCTACAGCTTCATCCCCGGCCTCACATCGATCCCTCCGTCCACACTTCCGTTCCCGCCTCCTCCGTTATCGCCTCCACCATCGTCCCCCTTCCTCCGCCCCCCTCATTAGTCCCCACCATCCACCGGCCTGCTTCCCACATCTACACCTCCACCCTCTCCTTTTCGCCCCGACTCCTCCTGCCCACATCCCGGCCCTGCCTCATCGATCCCCGCCCCTTCTGCCCCTCCCTCCTCCTTCCCGCCTCATCTGTCCCAGCCTTCAACACCCCCGTCTCCTCTCCTATCTACAATTCCACCCTTCCCTTCACCTCCGCTTCCGATCCCTCTCCTTCATCCCCCACCTCCTTCGTCCCCGGTTCATTCATCCCCGCCTCCTCCGACCCCCTCTCCTCCGTCCCCCCCCCCGCACCGACCATGCCTTCTCTGTCTCCGGCTCGGCCTAGACTCCCCTGTCCCAACTTTGATAGCCCCCCCACCTTTCCTCCTCATTCACCCCGCCTTCTTTCCCACTTCCTCCGCCCCCGCCTCCTTTGTTCTTGCCTTTCTACCTCCTCCCTTACTTCGTCCACCCCTGGTTTTGGCCCCCTATTACGGCCTTCCGCCATCCCTCCCCCCTCTCCCATTCCTGCGCCTCTACTGTGCTCGAAACGTAAACCGCTTATAGCACCCAACTTCCAACCTATTCAATCAACCGCCTCTTTCGCCGCTGTCCCTCGCTCACGCAGAATTCCTCTTCCACCATCATCATCCACCACCCACCACCACCTACATTACGACCCCGTAGTCCCACCCGCCTAGCCCCGCCCTCGCGAGGCTTCTGCGGAGTACCCCCGCCAAAACCAACGTCATATCCCACACTTCTGCATGTCTGCGCTCCCTCTTCACTCTTTCCCATTCCCCGTTCCGCCAACACTATTACGGCATCCCCGCCGTTCCCAACGCATCATATCCTCCACTGCTCCAAAACGCCGACATTCTTCGCCGACTCCACCACCCCCCCATCAGCTCCTCCCCCCCCCCCAACGACTGCCTACAACCGTGGTAGCCAGCTCCACTGCCCGCCTTCGGTGCGCCCCTGTCCGTAGGCCGTAAATCTAAATGAGAACCTGTCGGGAATAATCATTCGGAGGAGACACAAGACTTTCACTTAATATTCGCATCGCGGCACGCACCCCGCCTCCGCCGCCGCCCCCGCCGCCGCACGAGCTCATGACATCAGCGCCAAGAGCGCAGCGCGCCGCCGCCGGCGCGTGCGGGGCACGCGTGCGTGCGTGAGTGCGTGTGCGTGCGTGGAAGCGTGAGTTCCAGCGAATGCCACCAGGCGATAAATGTCTGCTTTAGTAAAAAATGGGTCACGCAATATTAGCCATTGCCGAAGTAGCAATTGTAAATTATATGTGTTGGCGTAAATGTACGAATTCGTGTTTCGGATTGTTGCGATATAGGTGCGTTTCTTGGACTGAACGGACCTGAGAGGTTGCCTCCACAATGTGTGCATTACTATTGTAAGACTATTGTAATCTTAGGCGAAAGAGCGTCATGATTGGACAATGCTAATAATGTGAGTGAACTTTGGTACATCACTAATCGGCATGCCAGGAACATCAGTAAACAACTTTCTAAACAACAATGGCCAACGCCTGCACGGTGTGGGAATTTAAAATTACGTCTTGGAAAATGAATGCAAACAGTCAAGTTATTATTTAAAAATCGGTGCAATAAATTATGAATGTCTTGTTGTAGTCGGAAAATTGGCCATCTAGGAGGTGTCTGATGTGTCCAAGAAACAAAGGAATAATGATAACCAATACAACCAAAGGTAGCGTGATTTTCTTGTCGAATATGGGAATGTTACGAAGGAGTCGAGTTTAGAGGTCACTTTAGTGAGTTTATAAAATTCGGGAATCAGTTAAAAGTTGAACTTAAAAGTCAAAAATAGTTTTAAAATAAAAAGTTAAAAGGTAGTTGTTTGTGTGTATTTTAATTATTAGTAAAAGTGATCTTGATGTCCTTTTTAGATTTAACAGTATATGTTTGGATTCGACTTTATTGTGTCCATTAATATGCATACGGAGGAATGCATAGAAGGCACATGTAGCGTGCATAAATCTATTTGTACAATTTAGATTCTTTCATAATAGAGACGAGACCTAGTTTAAATCACGAGGATGAAAATATAAAAAATGTTTCATATGGTGGATGTCACGTTTCAATTTTCATGATCTGGTAACTACTAATTTTAGATACATCTTCATTCTACAGCGGGAAGTGCTGTTCGTATAGGATGACAATAAGTGCTTTTCCTCTTCATTCAATACACGCGTCATCGAATGTCATATCAGTCATATACTATACTGGCTTGGCGTGCAGCGTGCATTCGCAGTCCACAACCGTACCAGATACATCTATTTCTGATCTTGCATAATTTACCGCAGTTCTAATCGTCAAAAATAACCTTCAACAATGAATATTTCTGTGCGAGAGCGCGTGGGACTTTTGTCTTAATGTTCTAATTCCCTTATTCCCTTTTAGTAAAACAGGTTGCATGCGATAACCTTCCTCGGTCTGAAAAACGATAGGGGAAATACATGGATGAATGCCGATAAATGAATGATAATGGAAGATGTTTTTGGGTTAGATGATGTATAATACAACCACAATACATACTAGCTGAGGTGGCTCAGGACATCATCTGATGTCACTAGGTAAATAGCGAGGTCGTATTCAGTCGCTGACTGGGAGGAGAATTCTAGCGGCGCCCCTGCTTTGCCGTGGTTTCTCGGAACAATACCAGG